>JARKHS020021633.1:0-25413 GCA_030143305.2 Amblyomma americanum | reverse complement strand
CACATCCAACTTTATCAGAGCACAATGCCTGCAATGGGAGTGCAGGGACCAGCTGAAGGTGAAAATGATACACATACTGGGGACAATATCTCCAATGCAATGATAAAAAGAGTAAACCCCACCTGGACATTTCTCATCACCTAGTTATTACTAATGCACTAAGGTGTGACGTCTTCTATCAAGCTATCATACGAAGGACTTCATGGACCAAACTGTCCATGAGATCAGCATGGAAGGTACTACATAACTTCTGTTACACATTCATTTTTTTTTCAGTGGTCAGTTTAAGGAAAGCAGCAAGTTAGGTCAGGTAGAATGGGCTTTATATGTACTTCTTTTTTATTGAAAAGCTGTCTGGCTACAGCATGACACCATTAGGCACTAGTGTCAACCTGTGCCCTGCAGCTTTGCTTTGTGTTTGTTACACGAGAAAAGGAAAGGTTGATTTGTGAGTAAGCGTAGCTGCACCATTTTCTAAGTTCTTCGTCTTTTCCTCTGTGGTTCACGAGCTGTGAAAAGGAAAAAAAAGAAAGAAGACCCACAGGCCACAAGTGCCTTGCGTTGAGGCAGCAGCGTGTCCCACAAGCAGACGTTGCGGTTCTCAGCTGAGTGTCCCGCTGTGGCAATCAGACTAGATGAGCTTACGAAGGCAAAGTCGCTGGCCTGCTTGGAATGGCATGACGCACTCTGGAAGGAAGAGTCGGTAAGCAAGCCAATGAGATGGGTTAGTACACGGAAACAATTGAAGGCACACAAGCAGGGCCTATAGATATAGAGAGCGGCGATTCCCCTGTCATCCAAGAAGATTTCAAGGCGGCACGGGGCACAGGTAGTGGTCCCACAAACATAATTACAGGTCCACGTCAGAGACTTGAAAAGCAGTATACCTATCTATACTGCGTTTTAAAGTGGAGTAGCATTTAAAGGCATCAGGCCTCCCACAACATATCTGCTTGATGAGTACTATTTCTTGGCAATCTTCTTGGACAATAAAAAGTGACTACATGACTCTTGTTGCTACATTATGATCCAGTACTAATCCAGCACGACTCGTTCTTTGTGGACACGGTGATATTTGTTAAGCAGCAAAAGGCATTTATTGCTGCTGAGAAAATCTCATTTAAAAATGAAACATTGTTCTCGCCCTGTCTCTGAAATCAAACTCTTTGACAAGAACAAAAAGAGCTCCGTGGCCGCCATTCGAAAGTGAACAGTGCTGTAGTCTAGCCTGAGAGATCCTAGTCCGAAAACTGGTCTTGACGCTGTCGCAGTTTGCATGTGAAAGCAGTAGCTGGTGGCGACACCCCACTTTTTTTTTGTGCCTTTTCTAGCTTATAAAAGCTCAGTATCTAGTGAAAGTAGCCCCTTTGTTATTAGGATGCTGTAATTTATCAATACAGCCAAACTTCAATTTGTCCATACCGTCCTTTTAAACTGCTTATGCAAATGCAGAGGCATTAAATATATATATATTTTTTCCTGAAATACCCTCACACATGCAAAAGCAAGACATGCAACAATGTGCCTGCTCAACAAAAAGAAATGAAGCAAGAAGCTTACGAAAAATGGCTTGGCATTAGTGGATGTCATGCTGACTTGCCAAAGGCTCAGATTTCCGTCGCCATCAGTGACTCCAAACTGAAATTGACAAATCAGGCTATGTCCAGCATGACCGTCTCAGCATCGCAGGGATCAAACACACAAATGTGTTTCCCATTTGGCTTTGGAAATGCTGCCTAGGCACATGTCTGAGTAAAAGGTGGCAAAGACAAGATAAACATCACCAACCATAACTCTTTTGGTCTGTCATATAGACCACTTTTGGTCTATATGACAGGCCAACAATGCCATTTGCTGTGAAAACGCTAAAAACCTGAAGACTTGTATATTTTTCCTAAACTGCTTACTAATGACAGCCTGCAAGAGGCCAGCAACACTTGAGTGTTCTGTATTAAGCTGCACACATGGAATGTTACACACTGCGTCACTAAAACTGCAAGGCATAACAGAAGCTAAGTATACTTTGTGGACTGCCCCGCTGTCCCCCTTCCTTGGCTTTCCCGCGATGCACCCTGCAGCAACTGCTTCGCCTCGATGCGGGGCACGCCACGTGACTCTCCCTGGTTAACATAACTAACAAGAGAGGGCGACACGAGCGCGACAGAGGGCATTGTTGCTGCGCATGCTGGAGAGTGCACTCTCTTCGGCTGGGATCGTCGGCGCGTGCCGACGTTTCGCTCGCGGCTCCGCTCTTTGCCAGCGGGGCGAGGAAGTGGCGGGGAGGCTTGCTCCCGTATCTCGTCCCGTCCGGCTTCGGAGTATCCACTGCCCTAGCGTAGGCGAACATTCACTCGTAACCTTGCTGGTGAGTTGGATGATCTCGATTCCTTAGCGTGTTTTGTTGCTAGCTAGCATTATTGTTGCTGTAACAATAAATGCCTGTTTGTGTCAGCCAATGTGTCTTCTTTGTTCCCTAAGAGCAAGGCTTGCCGTGGTCGGCGTGTGCTCGGTAGCGTACGGGATCACGGGGTGGGGTCCGGCGGTTTTGAACTTGAGTCAGCCGCGGAAGCGGGGAGAAACTATTTATTTCCCCTATTAAAACCCCACAACTTCATAAGGGCTGTCAAAGTTTGTTACCACTTAAGTCACTTCTAGTATACACAAGCAACCACTCCAGTGCACTCTTTAGCCTTCACAACATCGCAGAGTTCTAGGGTTCAATGAACAGGGCTTGCTCCCATTATAAAAAAAAAAGAAAAAAAGATCAGCACGATCTGCTTGCCTTGTTCCCCTGCTGGTTGAACAACAGGCTGGTCACTTTGGCGAAGGTGCCCGCCAGCCTAGGGGTGGACACTGGCTGCGAATGGCCCCACTCCCACAGGCTGACAGAGCCATCCTGGCAGCCAGACAGGTCTGCAACATTGCCAAAAAAAAAAAGGAACACTCATGCCTGAGTAAAGGATGCTCTAGTTATTCAGCACCAACAGGCAAAACTAAGAAACACAGGGTCTGTGGGCATCTGCCCCACCCAAAAAATGAAATAATGTTTTGAGTGCTCAATGAATTGCAAGCTGAAATGAATGAATGCTTTTCTGGCTTTGAAGCTCTGGATTCAGATCAGCTAATACATATTAGTACAATGGTTAACACATGAATACAATAAAAAATGCATCGACATATTTTTCAGAGAAAAAGTGAAAGAGGCTTACAAAGTGGAAGCACTGGATGAGAAGCCAGACGCCGAACTGAGTCCACACGGTGCCTTTTCAGCTGTAGGGAAGGAAATGAGCCGCTAGGATAAGTGACTAATTACTAACTCAAGTTTGATACATAGCAATTCAGTGCCCAACTTCTCCAGTTCACAACCAGTTGCAAATCATATGACTAGTATAAATGCAAAAAAACAAGTACGGCACAACAGCATAAAATACCAACACAGCACAAAGAAGGAGCAACACCAATGCATCTGGCCTTGAGAAAGATTAGAACAGAAGTAATTTTGGTTGAGTTCTTTCTTGGGAATGATGTGCAAGACATCGGTAAACATAAATTGCTCCATAGAATTCACTTGAGTCCGGTAAATACTTTACACTTTGTTAGGCCTCAAGTTTTACTTACTAGATCGAGGTAACACCATCTGTACATTTCCCTACACTAGCCTCCTTTGCGTGCCGCAGTTAACGCACCGATTGCACACATACCACACTCGTATATCTCCACTGCGACAGTCCTCCCTACTCACCTCAACTGCCACACACTGCGCACATCTACTTCCTGTCCCCCTACTGCCTTCGTCCCCTATGCCACCTCGTGGTTTTCCCTAGTCTATTCCATAGTGCCCCACTGTGACACCTGATGGCGCAAATGACACTGGCCCTCACAACTTCCACTCTCTCTCGCGTGTTGTTTTGCTTTCAACTGTAGAATGGTGGGTGTAATGCAGCATGGTGTAAAAGTAATTTACGGATTATTTTCACTACTGCAGCTGCATCGTAAATATCAGGCGAAACAAGTGACGGGAGTGATGATATGTTTCAACTCTGATTCCCCGTACTGAGGTCAAAAACTGCAACTGCTTGTGAAGCTGACAATCTCGTTCCGATAAACAAAAATGACACTGCTGCTCTTTTTACAATGCAATAAATATGAGACTCCAATGGGGAGGCTGAGAACAGGAGTCACACATAGAAGCATGAGCCGCATTTATGAATTTTAAGGAAATTTGAATATCGCCAAGAAATTGAAAACATTTTTCAGGGCACCACGTTTAATGAAAATTTGCAGCTGACTGCATACAGGAGTGTCAAAAAATATTTGTGGTTTCTTCCACATCAGGATCATTAATGTGCATCGAAGAAAATGAAATAGCGCTACTGGTTCACATCTTACTATGAGAAGTGAGGAGAACATGTATGTGGGCAAACTGTTAAGAAAGAGATAAAAAAATTCATGGGGACGCTTTATCACTGATCACGTATGACAATGCGATATCATAGAGTTGAAGAGACAGTGAACAAAAAATCTGCCGCCAAGATTTCAGGCCCAAATGATAGCAGTGGCACTCAGAGTGACCAAAACAACAGTCTTTTGAAACAGAAACCAGAAGAAAGTAATTAGTATTTTAATGAATATTTCTCAAACCGCCGCACCTAATGGCCGCCTGTGAAAGTTTCCATAATACGGGATATAACATCAACCTTACCAGTAGCAAGCTATCGCCAGCACGAACTACATGAACGTGAACGCATTTGACATGCCTTGCTTCGTTGTACAGTCCATTTTACTCGGCTTCCTCGTGCCCATGCTTCAAAATTCTCTGCCTGCATCTCATGGCTGTATACTTTGCGTGACTACTCGCCTGCTTCGGCCAGAATTATTCAGAAATCCCCATCGTCTACATGCGACGGTGAACCAAAAAGTAACATTTCGCAGAGATTGTACTGGCAGTACCAGGTCACGGCCGCCAGAGGAACGAGCAGGCAAGAATTACTGAACTGCACACTGCCTTGCCAGTTTGCCTACAGCGCTGCTGAGGGTAGGCTTGAAGTCATGCCTGCTAGCTTGCAAACAGGCAAACGCTGAGTGCGGCCTGGCACCTGCTCACAAAACGTAAAAAATGCAGCCATCTGCTCAAAAATAACCGGAATGATGACTGTATCATACTTGGGTAATCATATCTTTCAAATGAAAATCTGATGTTATCTCAATATTTCTAGGTTTTTTATTCAGCATCCCTTTAAAGCACACCAATGATCATTTAATTAGCTGGTTCAAATATCCCGCCATTTCATGTGATTTGCTGCATGCTTGCAAGATGGCACTTCCAAGCGCCTTTTTTTTTTCCTGTCAGTAAAACGGTCTCTCAATCAAATTTCGGCTTGCATGTGCAAGCACCCGCATGCTCTTTTTGGATTGACTTGTGCACGGATAGGTGATGGAGATAGTGACATCTAAAACACAGCGCAAGACTGGCAGTTTAAAACGCAGTAGGCTGTGGTGATGGCGTAGTGGTTTTAAGGCCGACCCACATGGCACGAACGTGCACAACAACTTCGCACAGCCAGAACTAGCATGGCTGTACCAGTGTGCGGAACACTGATGTGCCGCTGCCAAGCTGCAAAATTGTGGTGAAAAACAGCCATCAGGCCGCTGCCACCATGATTTAGTGTTGCTAGAATTGACATGATTGTATATAATTAGTAAAATGCCAAAAAGAGCAGCTTTGCATTTACAATTAAGCCATTGATTATTCAATCGCGACAAAGAGGACAAACTATTCTTTGTGACCCCTTTCTGGACCAAAATCATGAACCTGTTTGAACCTCCCATGCTTTCAGACATCAAACAACGTGTACTGGCTAAGCCTAGCAGTTCTGAAAATATCCAGAAGCTACGTATATGAAACAATGGCATGTTTCATCTGTAAAATTTTGTCATGCAGGTGTCTCCATTCAAACCGAAAGCTTTGTGCGCCTTTCATGTGCCATGAACGTGAGGTGCAGTGTAGCGGCAACGATGAATTTGTGGTGAAGTGAGAGGCCCCACTTCGACAGCACCGCCATGTTGCCTAAAAGTAGAGCGGTATGTAGAGGCGGGCAGAAGTCGGACACGGCCAAGCCCTGATTGGCCTGCACGGACAACCTGCATTGGCCACAGCCGGCGAGTGGCTGACTGCCTGGTGAACATATCTAGCCCAGCTTGATAGACGGAGGACAGTTACTGGACGGATGCCACCGGGTGGCTGTCTGCCAGTTTTTCACAGGAAAATCGCTGATCGACCTTAATGCAGCGGGCAGCGAAGCTGATCTGTGCGCTGCTGTGGGCTCGAATCTCACTCGTGGCCGATTCTGTTTTCTTTTATTTCCTACCTCAGGGCCAGGTGTGACACATGAGACTGTGACACCGCCAAATAGCCCGACGAGCTCCTTATGCTACATAAAAACTCTCAGATTAGTGACCTGCCTTCGAAGCAGGGAAGCAACAGCTGGACAACACCTCAACCAGCCCAGAGCAGTGACCTGGATCACATGGTTACAGAGGCACATTTTCAAGAGCGTCCACTTTCCAGGCAGCTCAGAGAACATCCGCACAGGAGAGCAGGTGCACACAGAAGTTTTCTGTTTCCACAAACTATGATGACAGCAACACAGTTTACCCCAAAGAAAATGGTCAGCAGAGTTTCTGCTGCAAGAAGATGCGTCAAACATGACACGATTGGCCAAGTACTGAAAGTGCTGCGTGCGCTACCCTCCAGCATGCATGACCCTCTAGCATGTGCCGGCCCCCGACATGCTAGCAACGCATAGAAGAGAAGAAAATCATCAGAGAAAAAGAAGGCATAATGTGACAGCAGGCATTTTAGAGCCACTTTGGCATTATCACAGGAATGTGCACCAGCTCGCATAACAAACACTCAGGAGGGTACAGATATGAGAACAATAATTGAGCAAGTACCTCTTTCTGGGTATTATTCCTTTTAAATGAGCACTTGCTGGTACTGCTGAGGCCTTGTCATGCAGCCTCGTGCATAACACTTTATATGCAGCCAACTAGAGATTTCAACCATTTCATGCGTGTTGATGTCAGAACAAAATGTTGCCATGCTCTAAGAAAACCTACTGCATTTAATGGTTCATTAAGCGCGCCATCATATTCTTCGAGAGTAGAAAAAAAAGTTAGCATCAACAAAGAAAAATAAATAAACAAGCATTCACCATGCAACAACTATAACAGAAACCAAAGTTTAAAAAATGCAAACCAGCAAAGGTGCAAAAATGGAACAGCAAGGAGCAGAACAGCAGTCGTCTCTTCTATAAACCCGCTAGTACTCACCGGCTTGATCATGAGACGGCTTCGTTCGAGGACAATCTGACAGAAGTGGGCATTAGTGCTCCCAGGGAAATTCAGCCCTTTCATCTTTTAGGGCAATTAAATTTTGAATGTGCCAACAGAAAGGGGATTGGGGAGGAGATGTTCAAGGTTGTGAAGAGCCATGATTGGAAAGATTAAAATTAGAGGGAGGAAGAAAGGGAAGACAAGACCTAACTGTTAGTGAAACAACAGAGTAAATGGCTGGTCAGTTGAGAGTTAAGAGGTTCAGTAGTAGGCCAAAAACTGCTGCTTACGACACAGCAACAGCTCCTAAGCTAGCTCAACACCAAGCAACAATTTGCACGTCATTTTTACACTCCTCGGAGCCCTGAGGCATGCACAATAAATGTAGATATGACTCTCACGATACACTTTGCTTTCTGTTTGCATTTCAGTCAAAAATTTTTGCACATCTAAGATCAAAGCTTCACAGCCAAAGACAAAATACCAAAAAAATGCAATAAAAATCGCACTATATTTGCTGCGTGATTAACACAGATGGTGGAAATAAATAATTCATTTGTAAAAGGCCTTTTTTTTTTAAGAGTACCTGGGGTGTACCTCAAATGACAAGTGACAGCCAATTGTAGACAACAGCACATGAGTGTGCAATATGGTGATGTCCATATGGATGTTGTCCAACATTCCAAAGCAAAGCTGCATTATTCAATGGGCAAACGGGTTTATTACTTCACTCTGATAAGGCACATTATAGCAATATTTCACATTTCAACACCAGACCTGATGCTGAGTTAGGCATCATGTCTTTCATTCAATTTTAAATTCTATGTTACAGATGTTACAAATTTTGAGGAATAATCTTGAGAAACAGCCTTTGTCAAACAGCCTTGTACAGTAATAAAAGATTACTAAAATGGGTATACATTACTAATCTCTGTCAGAGCAATTCATTTAAAGAAATGCGTTGAGCATGCACAAAATAAAATAACATAGCCTGCAAACTCTTAACCCCAGTTTCAGGAAACGACTCAGCAATTCATGAAATCATCTCTACTGCCCTTTAAGATAGACAAAAATGCTGACGTTGCTTGTCCCCACTGGCTTTTGCATCCCAACGTGCATCATTGCCAGATAAAGGTCACATACAGCCTAATTTTTTTTATCTCTGATGAATTGCATTACAGCGTCGGTAAAGAGCCCATGAGTGAGAGCTACAGTGTGTTCCGCAATTAAACGTGCACCTTAGACTGCACAACCCAGCTACACCGGTGAATTGTTCGAGCTGAAATTTCGCACAGAAATGGCATTTGGTCGGAAGAATTGTTTTACACCACATTTGTTAAGAAAAAGTCGGATATTCTCATCGTCTGCGGCGACGACGAAACGAAACAGGCCGCTTTCTCAGCGATTGCACTGGTGGCGCCATCTCGTTTGTCGCCCGTGGAGATTCGGCAAAGGCGATGGGGGAGTGTCTTGCGGGAGGTTTGAGGATGCTGTACCATGAAAGTCTTCAAGCTTAGTGCAGTTTTGGCCAAATTAAGCTTTTTGTGATCATTGATAAAGCAGTTGCTAAAGAGTCTTCAAACCTCCTGCAAATGACCCCCCTCTTTTTTCTAATCTCCAAGGTCGACCAACGAGAAGGCGACACCGGTGCAATTGCTGAGACAGTGGCCTGTTTCGTTTCGGCTTTGGCGCAGACGATGCTAATATCTGACTTTATTGATTCAGGCAAGTGCTCCACACAAATGTGGTATAAAACAATTCTGCCACCAAATGCCATTTCTGTGCGAAATTTGAGCTAGAACATTTCACCGGTTTAGCTGTGAAGAGCATTCTATGGCGCACATTTAATTGCGGAACAGTAAGTATGTAGCTGCCTACAACTGCCGAACGGTAAAATAAAATGCATTTTTGTACAGTGAAGTGCCCTTCCACATGCCACACCACATGATAAGTGCAGAATGTTTCGCACTTTACAGCATAGGGCTCAGTTTACCACAGCAAAAGCTTATTGAAAGTAACAAAGTAGTACTGCGAATTTGGCAGAAAGAAATTACTGACAAACATACTGTACAATATAACACAAGTTGCTGTAAGCAGAAGGAAGGATTTATGACGGAGGGACACAACAAAGCCTTTCATCAAAGATACCCCAGTCTTCTGGGAACTGCCTCTGCCAGTGAGGCCCAAAGCAGCAGCTGGCAGTACAGCAGTGAAGCCCTGGTATGATGAAAGCTTAAGGTTGCTTTTAAAGCGGACAGCGAGGCTAGTTGGTGATCTTTAGATTCAATGCACATGGTAACTAGTATAATCAGACAAGGGTCATTTTTGCAAGTTCAGAGCAGAAGGAATGCGAAATACTGGAAGCGTTCCTCATTCACATGGAACGACAGTCGTGCGTAAGCAACCCATCGTTATCCTTGTCATCCAAAGAATTACATTTCCTGAACCAGAAGGTGCCGTTGCACATGCGCTTTAGGGTGTGATCCGTTGTACATGTTTGCCTATATATTGAATGTGTCTGTCTGGAATAAAGCCAGTTGATGTCTAGCGATCGTGGTGTCCGTCTCTCTTCTGTCCTTGTCTTTAGTGCTTAATGTTGCTGCCTGACTTTACCTATTGTAGTACACTATGCATCACATAGTGCCAGTTAGCTACACTCTGCTGCTGTCTGCACCAGTTGGGCAAGTGAAGCCATGCCCTGTCACAATTTCTCGTTGCAATTATAAAACAATGGCAGTTATGCAAGGATGCCTAAATGCAGATGCATGCCCAAAGTACTGCCAATGCTACTGTGTTCTCATTTTGCTATAGTACCTTTAGAAAACCCAGGCGACGTAACCATTTTTGCAAATTCCGTCTTAAATAGCGCACTTTCTGGTGAGATGAGCATGTCCAAGCCTACTAGGAAAGTGCATATTTTGTAAAGCATAATAGTAGCATCAAGTGCAGCAACGATGTGATAGCGTGAGAACACAGGTGAAAGGGGATGCCGGAAACTCACCATGGTGGTCGCCCTGCCCGTCTGCGCAGCTAGTGGGGGTGGGTTGGCGCTGGTGGGGCTGGTGAATGCAGACGCGGTGGGCATAGCCAGCCCTGCAGATGTATTGTGCCGATCCAGAGGATGCTGAACCACCAGGAAATCTAGTGCTTGGCCAGCTGCTGGCTCAGGAGGCCTGCACCAAGGACACAGAACATTGCATGCGGATGCAATGCAAGCATGCACCACCCTGTCCACATATCAACCAGGTTCAGTAAAATGCAAAACATAATGACGAGACCCTATGTCAATAGAAGCAGCACTACAAAAGGTCCTCACACATGGAGCGACAATATGTACTTAAGGGGACCCTTCACTTTCAATGGTGGCGCACTTTCAAGTGGCTTTGAATTGTTTGCATGTAGGCTGTGTCTAGTAGCTGGAAAGACAACTGTCTCCTCATGCTTATCACACCTTGTAAAGTGTTTTTGAGCACCCCGCCGTGTTGATTATGCTATAGTGGCAGTAGCTCTTTGATGACATTGCTACATGTGGGGTGAGGTGGGGTGGGCGGCCGAAAGGTGCCTGGTCCTTCCCGACTGTCCCATTTTGGTACGCACAGCTGTTGTTGCTCTGGGAAAGACACCCTGCCCTCGCCTCACATCACTGCTGTGAATTCTCTGACCTATGAAGCTCGCAGAGGAGCAAGTACAGACACTATGTGCAGAATTACTTGTTGGCTCATGGCATAATTCATGAGCTGCACAAACCCCGGGCTTGTGGCTCTTCGAAATATCTTAATTGTGCCACGAGACAAACAGTGACAAATACAGTACTATTGGCTGTTATTGTGCAACATAATAAGATGCGTTTGACTTCACTCACATTTTGAGACATGCAAGTTCAAATAAACGAAGGTTTAGTGCGTGTGTGCACATGTGCATATGCACGTAAACACATACACACACATACCCACTGTATACCGTATAATCTCATGTAATGGCCTCACCCATGTATGGGCCGCACCCCGTTTTGCATCAAATAGAGAAAAAAAATTAAGGTTATGTTTTTTTATTTGCTTATGAGCCGCACCTTCAAAATTTACACCCGAATTTTTTAAAAATGCGGCTCTTACATGAGCTTGTACAGTATTAGGCACAATGAGCAGCAGGTCATATTTTCCTGCAGACACACAGTGTCAATGCCTTCGCAAGCTGCTCTACACTTGACTATCTCGGTTAATCATATAAAAGACAAGAAAATCATCACAAGTTCATATGGTACACTGCTTAGAAATGTAGCAAACAATAAGTAGACTCTCAGAATACATTAAGAACTGCTTTAAAATGTTCACCACTATAGCGCATGTCACAAACCCCAGCATATGTGTGATGCATGTACAAGCATTACAACCCTGAAGTTTTGCTCACAAGATACTCGTTCCAAATGCAATGCCACAATTACACTGCATTTATATGTGCTTCCTTAGAGTGGTTTTTCAATTAAGCATACAAGAAAGACAAACTAAAATAAATGTAACCTCAGAAAGTAACCAAGAACTTGAAGGTGTGACAAATAAAGCTGCAATTCTGCTGAAACAAATAAACACTGGCATGAACCTCAAACCCAACAAGCCCTCTGGGTCCACAAGTTAGAAGACACAGGCACAGTACATGTATTCGTTCACAACATTAGGAAACAGTGGCAACAACAGAGATGCATATAAGTCAATAGTGAGAGGTGTGTGCACGGTATTGGCAATTTTCACGACCCATAGGGGTGCCTAAATTGATCCAATATGGCAGTGTTCAGAGAAATGCTTCTGGGGCTAGCCTAGATAAAATTGCGTTTGTTTTAATACTTCACAACAAATGTGCTTGTTTGTCAATGGTGGCAACATCGTGGGAGCCAAACAATCTCTCTTTCTCGAGGGTGTAAAGGAATAAAGGAGAGACAAGCAAGAAATCGCTGTCTGACCTTTGAAAACAGCCAGCATGAAAGCGGAATGGTAAGACATTCGATGTACGCTTGGGAGAGTCATTCGACAATGAAGGCTCTTGTGTGATGGGCGAATTAATATAACTAGAAGATCGGTTAAACAAGACCCAGCAATGTCATTTTGTCATGCTGTTTCAGGGGAAACGGGCAAGAAAAGTCTGCTAATTACTGTCACTTCAGTTTCAACTAATAAAGCTGCACTTTTTGCATTTTTTCGTGTTCATACATTCTATTAACTACCGTATAAATGCGTGTAAGGGCCGCACTTTTTTTTACAGTGTTGAGGGTCAATTTTTGGGGTGCAGCCCATACACGCGATTTACGAAAAAAAAACTTTTTGAAAAGTAAAAACACACCAATCGGGAAATCAGCGGCATTTATTCTACGTTCAATTGCCACTCGCGGTGTATTCCCACTGCGAGCTGGTGTTGTGCTCCGGTGCATTCTCATCCCACAAGAAGTCACGCAACACGTCCGCTGTCAATGCGTAGCCGTTGTTGCGCACTTCCATCATTTAGCAGAGCAGCTCTTCTTCCAGTTCAGGAAACTTGCATGGCTTGCCTCGGAAAGCGTGCTTTATGCAGCTTGTGTTCCTCAATGCATCCTTTTGGTTGCACCATCGTCGGACACACTTCTCGGCTACATCGAATTTCCTGTCCGGCACACGCTTGCCGTGTTCGATAGCAAACTCCCAGCCGTGTAGCTATTAAGGTGCTTGCCTTATCATGCTAAAACTGCTATAACTACAACGCTCCGCGGCAGCACGCGAAAGCCGTAACTAACACCCGTGCCTTTGACAGCAACAATACGCAAGAGCTGATGCCGATATGAATAGCGGGAGCTCGTGGCGGAGGAAAAAGTTGACGATGATGATAACGAGCCGCGGCCTCTGGCGCCATCCGTGGGTGGCACCTAGAAGCTCCTGTACGCAATACACGGGTGCGGCCCTTACACGCGTTTATACGGTATGTACCATTTTAAATATGAATGTATATTTCTAATCGTGCGTACAGGTGGACAGCGAGAATAATGAGGCTGCCTTTTTCTGATGAGTTTCTTCGCAGAGCGATTAACAGCACACGTAGTGTTCTCAGTTTGTTCTTGAACAGTGGATGGAAGGCATTTAATGAACGTAAGACTGCTGTGATACAATTCTTTTTTTTCCGATTTTTTTTTCTGATCCTTGCCAACCTCCCGCCTGTCATATCAATTCCAGCGACAGCAAGGGCATGGCACAACAAAAACAATTAGAATGAAATTATAAAAATGCCTTAAGGCCTGCAATTGTAGAGACAGTCATGCATAAAACTTCATGTTTGGAATGTGCCCATTAGTCATGTGTGCTCAACAATGAGTATCTTAACAAACAGAACCTTGTATTTAAGTAGGCCTTTCAAGTCCATGCAAATCTCTAGAAGTGTAGGCTGGGTGCCTGATATGTAACTGCACTGTCATGGTCCTGCAAGCGTTCCACCAGAAAACTCGCGCAATGATGCTCAGCAGCTGCTTATAGTTGGTGTGCAAAAATCCATGCAACAGTTTGGCTGGCATATTTTTAACAGCGAGTCTTTGGCAGCAACATCTGAATGTGCCAGCGAACAACTCAGACAACTGAGTAAACGACATGGTTCCATGTGCCCCGATTTTCCTTGGGATAGTGCGCGCTGCCGCCGCAGTGTGGCGTCGATTTCGTGAAAATTGCCAATGCCTATGTGATGTTAGAAACCCAAAGGCCTATTGTGCTCAAACCTCCACCCGTTGCAGCAACCACCCGCATTCATCATGCATCATCCAATGTTTATGTGCAGTGCAGTATAGCATAGGACAGTGTGCTACATGGTGCAGGACAGTGCACAGATCTCACAATTTCAGTGGTCGTTTGTGCTTGCAAGTGTAAGTGGAACGACCGCTCACTTTCCATCTGCAAACAAATAGCATGGAAGGTGCAGAAAAATAGACGGTAAACCCTAATGCTCGAGCATACACACAGAGTATGGCATGACAAAGAGATGAAGCAAACAAAAAAGCACGTCTATGAAAGAACTTTATCAAAACCAAGGCCTCAAGGTAAAGAATTGCGGTTGTTCAGCCTGGAAGGCAAGTAGATTCCAGAGAAACTATATTACAGCGCTCAGAAGTGGGGACTGTTTGTAATACAGTAGACTCCCGTTAAGAGAGAATCCTCAGATAAGATGAACAAGTGAGACCATTTGGTTGGTTCCCCATAGGACTTAATAAAAAAGAGTCCGCCTAAGACGAATTGCTTCGCATGTCCTTCGGTTAAGATGAACTTCTGCAGTGACCGCGAACAACGATGACCCCACGTAACAGCACTAAGGAAAGAAAGAATTGATAATGTTATTCTAGGCAAGAGAGCGAACCCCACAAGATGGCTTCCGCGCAGCTTCGTGCAAAGTTCCAGTGAAGCTGTCTTGCAAGAGCGTGTTTTCTTGCGGAAAAGCTCTCTTGTTGGTTCAGTAAAGGCAGTGCACCATCCTGCCTACGTTGGCGCAGATCTTGGCAACGTGTGCGTCACGTGCCGAGCATTGCCCCAACAGACTAAAAGATGCATATGCTTGAAGTGCACCCGCTCGCTGACTTGTGACTTATAAACTCTCGCTGACTTGGGACTTATAAAACACCGGGGCCGCATTTTCAACAGACACACGATGTCACAACATGCGTTATTGCAGTGCAGAGATGGCCAGGTATCGGCGGCATGCACACTGCCTGCAGCATATGGAAAGGCACGTGGTGTGCCTGCTCGTGGCATTGCTAACAGCTATGGAGATAAGAGACAGACGCATGGCTATCCCACTGGGCACCTTTGAAGTGCTCAGAACAGAATGGAAAGCAAAAATCAGAAGAAAACACACACAAGTAGCAGCTGCAGTGGGATATACTAGTGAGAAAAAAAAAAAGAGATCGTGAAAAAAGAAAACTACACCAATACCGTTTTAAGGATAACACAATCTTATTTCATTGTCTTCAGCTCACTTCATGCATAGTGCAATGCATAGAACAATAAATGCTCTATCTACAATCATCCTCTCTCTGAAAGGCTGCTATAATCATTGCCTTCACCGAACATATATTTGGACACACTTAGCATGCTCACATACCTTTATTAGGGGCACTTCTGTTGACAAGAACTTCTTATAAGAAGAACAAATTTTTGTCGTCCCTTCAAGTTCGTCTTAAAGGGAGTCTACTCTACTAATGCCATGTTCCCTGGTGCTGGTCCTCCACAGATCATGAAATTGTGCACACAATTAGGTTATGGGTGCAGTAATATGGGGCTTAATGCCCCAAAGTGACATGGGCTACGAGAGATGCTGTAGTGGAGGGTTCCAGATTAATTTAGACCACCTGCTGTTCTTAACATGCACCGACATCACACTGCACACGGGTGCCTTGAGTTTCACCTCCATCGAAACACAGCCGCCACAACCGAGATCAAACGTGATCCTCAGACTCAGTAGCCAAGCGCCCTAAACAATAAGCTGCCGTGGCAGGTCACACATTTAGAACAATTCGAATTAGACAGCTCTAACATTTGGGCAGTGCCAGCACAGTATTACATGCTAATGCAATGGGTGCTACAGAAACGCTCCAGCACTATATCAAAGTGGCATGGTACTAGGGTGCCAGAAAGAAAAGATTTTCAGTTCAGGGAGATTAGATTCTTGCATAGTTATTTCTTGCTTCCAATGAATCATGATTACTCTGAAAATTATTACGAACATCACTGAATTTCTACTCCTTCATTTATAATATTTTCACCTTTGTGTTGGTGTTTGTATTCTCCCATCCTCGTTCAATTTTTCCTCAAGCGTAGGTGTTCAGGATTTTGGTGCTCCTCTGGCTTGCAGAAATGGGTGCATGGGCTGAATCAACACAAATATTTTCCGAAAATTTGATTATGGTCAATGCCAGAAGGTGAGGCCCTCTGCAAGCCCAAAAGATATTCGTTAAATGGCCTCTTAACTGCCACTCATTTTCATCGTTCTGAGGCCTCTCTTTTCAGCACTGACAGCACGCTGGAATCTACATGGACATATGGTGTACAGCAAGATGCAGCACGCGCACTGGCACTGGTTCCTGGTTCAGGACGTGTGATGCCACCAATGCTGGGCCAGTCACGAGGCCTTTCACACAGCTTCCTCAGCTTTGCAAAGCTTTTCCACAGTGGTGACATATGTTTTCATCAAGAGCACTGGTTGCTATAAGAAACTATACTGATATCAAAATTTGTATCCAAGCTCCATGTGGAAATCAGTACAGGGCATACATTCGGTATATCATGAATTTGCAACCTTAGGTGTTAAAGGGTTAAAATGCCTATTGAGTCATCAGTTAAATATCAGTATGCTTCCCATTTTTTCAGCCTCTCTCGTCATGCTTCGCGCTTCACATTCGAGTGCTACCTGCTTTATTTGAAGAGAAAAAAATGCACCCAGATCATCTTTTTACTGTTGATATCCAGTGTGTTGGCCTAAAAGAGAGCGTGTGGCTTGCTGTTCAAATTGCAAGACACACTAACCTGTTCAGGGTCAGAATGTCAAATTCTGCCTCATCGTCAAGCCATGGTGCCGGTTCCAGCAGGGCCGAGATGTCAAGTTCCTGCAGCTCCTTTGGTGTAGCCAGGGACAGGATTCCTTCATTCGCCTGCATACAATGAAATAAGTTTAAAGGAAGACGAAAAAAAGGAAGAAGTTTAAAGGAAAAGACTTTGTTGCAAAAGAAATAACCAGCGATGCAGCCACAGGCATGTCGAAATACACTGGGGTATGATCGACTGTACTGCTTCTCCAGCCGCTTCTTGATCACAAAGCGCTGAAATGCCACCAGCTTCTCCTCTAAATCAGGTGGTAGGTTTTGGCATATGGAAGTCCGCCGTCGCAGGCTGGTCAGTCGGCGTCCGAAGGCAGTGCAAAACTGGGTTCAGACGACCAGCAGATGTGCGAGCCAACAACTGCCGTCACCATGGGTGAGCAGCGAAGCTAAGAAACAAAGAAAGTTTCCAGGCTTTTTTTTTTTTTCTTAGCAACAGGGGCTCTCCGAATGTCGTCAAGCCTGTTGTTATGCCCAATTAAGAGATGCCTGGGTTACAATGCACCATGAAACAGGCGGGATTTTTACACTATTGCTTGCCGTGTTGTGACACCTGCGACTCAGCCCTTCAGGAGCCTCATGCAAAATTCAGCAAGTGGGCCTTCCTCTATATCAGAGTTTACCAAAACGAGATGGCGGTGCTCATACCAGGAGAGCTATGATGGTGACAGAGGAATGCAATGGGTGTGGGTGTGAAGCATGTAACATATTATGGTGGGATAAGAAAAACAGCACACTTTCTCGTGACTGTTCGACGCATGTGGTCAGTCATATTATCATCATTAGTGTTATATGAGGGAAAGCCCACTTGTGGAATTTTTCACGAGATCAAGCTTAGCAGTGTCTGAATGTGATTGGTCCACGCGATAAAAAAATGGAGAAGAAAGTGAACAGGACACATTTGTGCTGTTTTCCTGGCACTTTAAACTTGATTGTCGGATAATCTTCCCAGACAATGTGGTTTTGCCATGGTTGAATGACTGCTTGCAAGTGCTGAGCAATTTTGAAATATTCGGAAATTCTCGAATATCAATTTTTCAAATATCAATAAGAACCGAACATCAAACATATACAATTCAGATTGGAAATTTCAAATATTTGCACACCCCCACCACATGCTACTCAGAGGAAAGGGGCCACCACATTTGTGTAAGTGAACAAAAATGTGTTGCCAATAAAAATGAACTTCCTTCATTCTTTCTGGCTCCTGATAAACCACATGCCTTTCAAGTTAGTTACTATACTAACTGTAGCCAAAATTATTACCTGGAATCTATCAGCTAAAAAAGAAAGGAAACACGCCATATGGGCTATCATGCTGATATAAGGTAGAGTGACATATTAAACGAGCAGTGAAAGACATGCCAGAAAGATCGGTGGGACAAGCACCTGGCTGATGCAGAATGCCGAGATGCTTTCCTGGTCCTTGTGAATGATGCGGACGGGGTCTGGGACAGCACCGTCAATGGAACGGTCATCGCCTTCACCCCCAGGAGTGGTGCCCACTACTCCTTCCTGCAAGATCAGGAAGCCCTCATCTGAGTGCAGTTCCACACAAGCACTGGCAAGAGCACAAAGGCTGCTTGGCTCCAGAAAAGTAATATAATGATGAGACAATTTCAGCTAGTGGCACACAGACTAAGCAAGCAGTACACAGATGGGGTTGTGTACATGTCTCCTTGATTTCTATCATCATTGAAGAGTGCTACAATATGTATGCCCACTGCTTCCTCAAATCATTTCGGATTTTGCTAGGCGTTGTTTACAGCTGGCACTGCGTTACTTGTGCACCTATGCATGTTCTTTTGACATTGAATGACATACCTACATTCTGGGTACAAACAATGTGCATTCCCTCTCTTGTCTAAACTTTTCACCCGTTCTCTCTGGAGTAGCATGCCAGGCCGACAACCAGGTAGACCTCTTTTGTTCCATTAAACTTATTCTCCTCCTCCCCTTCTCTTTATCTAACTTCAAAATCTGGAAATAAGTGATAAAATGGTCACACTATAATGCGGCAAAAAATGCCATGCCTTTGACACTTAAGACACACCAATAGTACTATATTAACGTATAAATTTTTTGGTGAAACTTGTCTTGACAGAGTGTCACGCTGCCTGTGATTCTCTACTGCTGCCTAAAAAATGAATGAATGGTAGATCAGCATTTAGGCTGCCAAATTTCTGTGTGTATGTGTCAAAGATGACAGATCGTGGTTCTGATAAGCACGGTCTAAAACTGTAGGCACATGAGACAAAACAGAAAAACATTAAGAAAGAAAGGTCATTCTTGAAGATTTAAAGTTAGTGACGCCAGTTTACAGAACTTACTTTTGGCTGCGGCACTTGGCCCTGTGCAGAAACAAGCAAAGCATAATGAAGGAATAAGCCTTTGATGTGATGCTTCAGCAAGACTGATGTAAGTCCGACACCACAAGCCATCAACACTATTTGCTGTAGCCTAATTCACTCTGGAGGAAATTCACTCTGGAGTCTCTCGCCAAAGACGCAGTCAATAATAACTTTGGGCACAGTGACAGTGTCTGCTTTATAGTCTGCTGTGCATGCCAAATGCGTCGAAACGGCAGCCAACTAGAGGGGGGGGGGCCTCATGTCTGACTTCAAAAAATGTGATTTAACGACCTCTCATTAATTCTCTCCTTCCACCATGGCTCCCTCTCGTGCTCACACGATCGTGCTTGATTAGTGAATTTTACAGAGAGAGGAACAGCTGCAGCAGATGCAGTAAGCTCGTACTTGTACAGCAGAAGTCAAGGGAGCCACGCATCTCCCGATTAGTGTATGCTGCCTTGCTGGTTCCGGCATGTGTGCATGCAAAGCATGGGTGGCAACACCTGGCAGATACAGAGATAGGTGGCGAGCGCATGTGTGCAGACCAGTTCCACCACATGTGCAGGCATGCAGGCACACAGCGAATACGCTTAGGAAGTGTCCATAGAGTCTGGGCTTCAGCTGCACGCGTGCCGCAATATCATTCTGCAGGAGGTACGTTGAACCGCGTTCCAAAAACGTTATTCTCTTGACACAAATACCTACTTGAAAGTGTTTGAAGATCAAACATTCAGATCAAAATGAATGCTTCGCTACTCAACCAAATATTCGAAGCACACGCTTAATTTTATCTGGGAATGGCAAGGTTGCCTTTTCTTTCTTAAAGCAAACGTAAAACATAGGCACAAAGCACAAAAAATAAAGGGACAATCTGCGTACAGTATCGCTCTCAATATAATCCTGTGCTATTTTTACTTACTCTTGTTGGCTGTGCCTGGACAGGAGTCTGTAGAAAAGAATCAAATGAAGAAGAAAGGCATGCCTCGAAATCATGCATCAGGCAGATTAGATTACCTCTAAACTACATGCCTGCTCAGAGCTGTCTCACACTCGCTTTCCCGTGTTCTCATGCCACAAAATGACAAATGCTCTGTTTGGAGGCAAACATGACCACCATATTGAGAAAAATGCACAGTGCCAGATTATAACTCCTTCAAAAAACAGAGAGGATTACTTGGCAATGTTTAAGCTGCATTATATGTATCTTGAGAACAGCAAGTTTTTCCACCCCTTCAAATAATGATATTCAAGCTAGGAAAGGTAAGATGCTCTGTCTTTTTATTAAAGCAAGTGTGAAACGGAAGAGCTCGACAAGAAAAAAAAACTTGAGCAAGAAGAAAAAGCACGACCTAAACTTCTTATACACCCTCCCTGAATAACCTCGCATAATTGTTACTTACTTTGTTCGGCTGTAGTTGAGCTGACGTCTGTTAAAAAGGAGCAAACGAAAGAGAAAGAAAAGCCTCGAAATCATAGAAATCATGAAAATCATGTGCCAAGCAGGACTTGCTCAAGATTTGCTAACTGCCACTTACCCAGTTCTCGGTAAGCACACTGTCTGAGGGTAAACTTGCAAACCATTCTGAGCACTTACATCTGGCAATGGTGCTGCCTTGTGAGAGAAGAGATATCGAATGAACAGGTCCTGCACTCCTTCTTGCCGCACCAGGTAGTTCCACAGCCTGCGGGCTGGAGGCGCTGCAGGATGCTTGCTCCTGCTGCAGGTGCAATTGAGCAAACGGTGGATGGGAAACAAAAAATGATGATCTGCATTATGTTCACTGCACAACACTCCACAAATTCGTGCGACACAATAAACCAGAAAAGAGCTGCTAAAGGTTAGGTTTAGTCTGTGTTTAATGATATTGTTCAAATGGTGCAGAGAAATTGGGTGTCCCACAAAATTCCAATACAAAGCATCCATTAGCTATAGCTGATACACTAGAGTAATGTCAAACATTCAACTGTTAGGCAGTGATGGCAAATTAAGGAAAGCCCAGGCTTTTCAAACCCCCTTGGGCCAAGCAGAGAAGCCGACAGGTGTATCACACCCTAATCTCTATATCCATGACAGCACCCACTCTGAAGCCCATCTGCATGTGATCATACACAACACATTCTCCAGAATGTGCACTCCTCAGCCAACATGCCCCTTATGGCTCAGGAGCACCTGGGCAACATTCTCTTTGGTGATAACATGCATGTTGTGTCTGTACTACAATGGGTACGTTACAGAATACTGATGCGCCCAAAAGTCTAATTACTCTTTTTGGTCAGCAGCCAAGGGAAGATGGGAGCTTTTGGTTACAACAAAGCACAATTTACCCTGAATAAACTATCATGCTTGCCACTAAAACGACACAGCCTTTGGATATGCAGGGCAGGGAAATATGCCCACCTGAAGGGTGTGTTGTCCAGTTCAAGGAGCACTTTATACTTGAGGATGGGGGGACCCTGAATGGGTGCTCCACCCTGGCCAACAGCAGTCTCGACATGCGAGTTCGGCAGCAGGCCGGGGGGTGCACTACCGTGAGCCTCCAGTGACTCCCGTAGGTGCCGTAGCCAGTGGTCCATTGCACGCAGTGAAGCGTGCAGAAGGGGGCTTGTCACCGGCAGCTCTGCAACATGCAAACCTGTCCTCAGCAAGCATTAATTCCACTGACACTGGTGACCAATGCACACATGGCAAGAGGTGAGGAAACTGCACTTTCCCACACAGTGCACTGGTCCCACAAATGCTTTGGACCAGCTCACAGCCAGCTGTGTGCTGGCTGAACACAGTGATTGGGAGGACAGCACACACACAGTTGTCAGCTCCCACAATGAAGCCCAGTAGAGGAAGCTCGTTTTCTACTGCAAGTACCAATGATGATATGTTTCATGTGATGTCACCTGACTGTCTGCTGTACCAGCAGGGAGTTGCCACTCCAGCACTGTGTGTCCACGTGCACCCAGAAGGCTTCAGAAGTAGCCTGCGATGCTCTTGCACATATTTGTCAGTGTCTTACTAAATGCTCAGACATACAAAGAACATGAATCTTGTCTTCAGCCAGCACTTGTGTTGTCAAGTCTCTGAACACTCTGAACAGCATTACGCATTACACATGCATCAATCATCCGAACAGGTGATATCTTTTTTGCCTCAGCTACTGCTAACACGGAAAAATGCATTCGATACTGAGAGTCACAAAAAGAATTCATGAACCAGTACCCTCGATGCAAAGGTCACAAGCTTGTAGTTTGTAGTCCCCAAAGTGGCAAGTGAGCTATGAGAGACGCTGTAGTGAGTGGTTTAAGATTAAATTAGACCACCCGAAGTTCTTTGACGTGCACCTACATCGCACATTATGTGGGCATTTTTGTATTCTGCCTCTATCGATATGCGGCTGCTGGGGCCAGTAGTCCTGCGACCTTGGGTTCAGCAGTCAAATGCCATAGCCCCTAAGTCACCACGGCGGATAGTTTAATAATGAATGAATATGTCAGACTGATATGCTTCTAAGTAAACAAGCGAAAAATGAGTCAGCCACATGGCCCGCTTGCCTTTGTTTCAGGCAAGCTGTGCCGAGATTTATGTCAGGAAAAAATGGTACATACACTGTGCTGATGCACAAACAGCGCACTGACTGCTCTCCACCCTGATCCAGGTTATGCTTACTACTTTTAACATGCTGAGCCAATAGCCAGAATTTCTTCATTAATAACATGGGTACGTAGTGCTGGATGCTGCTTGTATCTAACATCACCTCTTCAAGCATGACATACTTGAGCACAAATAAATGGGCCACTGCCAGAAACACAAGGGTGCTTTTAAGGTCAACGCAGTTTGTAATGCCACCACACATGTGTATGTTGTCTTCAACTCTGTGTATTCTGGTGTTCTGGTGCACAAAACATACCTCGGTAAAGAAAAAAATTCCCCACCTGTCTGGATCTGCCACAGCTTCCTTTCATTGGACAACCACAACACCACAAAGAGCAGGATTGCTTCCAAGGTACAGTAGATATGTTATGTGGGGTTTAACATTCTAAAGCTGCAAGTGAGCTGTGAGAGAAGCCATAGTAAGGGATTCAGGTTTTTTAACATACACTGAAATCACACAATGCAAAGATTATTCTGCATTTCTCCTCTATCGAAATGTGGCCTCTGCAGGTGAGACTCTATCAAAAAACCTTCAGCCACTGAGTTACTGAGGTGGGTTTGTCTTATGAGATAGTTGCGCCACATTCTTTTATGCATGAATGCTAAATGCACGAAAGTGCAGTAAAGGGTACAATCGTAATGGCACGTTGCAATATAAAGTGGTATTCGCACAAAGTCTGTCCGTCCCCATGCATCACATGACAAACGCATGCCTTCAAAAGGCATACATTTCAAAAGGCATAGGGTGATGGCTTCAAAAGGCATCACCGCATCACCTTCAAAAGGCAATGTGGTGATGTAGGCTTTGGTGGAGGGGAGAAGATAGTTTGCTCGGCCGGTAGGAACAGTCCTCTCTGCGGCGGTGACGATGTGCCCATCCCTCCACACCAAGCTCCCCGGTATGGATACTGCCTAAGATGTGAACACTTTTAATTTACCAGCACCGCGCTAAGGTTAGTGACTGCCAATACTACTGGCACATTTAATGACAAAAGATTAATTTGTAAGCATGCCTAATTTTTTTGAGCATCTAATCCAAGTTACTGTAGCAGAACAAAAGCTTATCATGTCTCAGCACTGCATATAGCATCATAACTGCCTGTGTTGGTGCTGTGATCCCATGTGCGGAAGTAGTGCCGTGAAAGTAACAAAAATTATCAGATAGGTGAAGTTACATCCACAGTCACTTTCTCGCATCTGGACTTCCATCACCTGACACAATTTGCAGTGCCACAGTAAACACAACTAAGAGCAGTTCTTACCTTGCAACTCAATGCCAGCAACAGAAAAGAACTCTCGCAGATTGTGGTTGGCCATCTTAACGACCGCATAACGCATCAGGGCCCAGGCATATGATCCAGGGTCCAGTTGCTCCAAGCGAGACCCCTGGGATGGCCGCCGTTGCTGCTCGTTTATAGTGAGGTCCTTGAAGACATCATCCTCTTCATTCTCTTCATCATGACCACCAAAAGCATCCTCATCGTCGCTGGCAACTGAAGCTGTCGAGTCGTAGTCAATTGCTGCCATCTGCTCTCCTAACGTCGGCTGAAAAGGAAAAGCCAATGGTTATAAATAAGGGCGCTCGAAGCCATTAACGAAAAGATGAAGCAAGTGAAGTCAAAATGCTACGAAATGAAAGCCCTTTGTCAAAAGTAGGAAGGTAAGTTCAACAGTGTCTGCAGAGGCTGCCAAGCTTTGAAGTTGGACTACTTAGATGCTGCTGCTGCTACAATAAGAGAAGAAATCCAAGACAAGACAAGAGACAGACATCTCTGTGCACACTGATGATAGTGGGTACCTCAAGAATATGACAGAATGCTGTCTCTTCCAAAAATATGCTTTCTGCACCACAGTGCATGTATGCAACCTACTGTAAACTTTCGCTACCTGAAATCTAGTCCAACAAACCCCAACTCTGCTGCACCAGATGTAGTTTCTATGCTAGCTTTAACAACCGCATGCTTTGTACGCATTTCAGTAATTCATGCTTTAAAATGCAAACAACACAAAACTTGGAATTAATGAGCAATAGTTTTGCCATACCTTAGACATAAAGCAGGACATCATTGACAGGACTGGAGGAACAAAGATTTCTCGGTATGTGGGGCGGTCCTCACGGACATTAGCCTGCGGAGCTTCACTTTTCAGCTGAGGCAAAATCTTCATGTTCCATTTGACACGCTGCCGGGTGATAGCATCAAAGATGCCAGTCTCCACTGTGGCTGTTGCCTCTTCTGGGAAAGAAAAGAGAAAAAATACACACACATCCTGCGAGAGTGATAATTTTAGAAAGCCCCTCAACATGCAGCACAGTTTGCCATGAGACAATCATTTTGACAATTATCTGTGGGTAACCATGGCTCTAAAGAGAATGCGAACGGCTACCTCAAATCCTTGTAATTGAAATGTATTAACCTTAGATCGGGGTCACATTTGTGGCCCCACAAGAGTAAAGCAAGGCTAACCTGACTGATCATTCCAAACAATTGCAACAA
>JARKHS020021632.1:0-18596 GCA_030143305.2 Amblyomma americanum | reverse complement strand
CAGTAAACATAAATTCCCACGAGAGCAGCAGATTGGACAGCCGTCGCCGTAGCTCAGTTGGTAAGAGCACCGGACGCGATATTCGGAGGTCGTGGGTTCGGATCCCACCGGCGGCATGGTTGTTTTTTCTGCTGCTTTATAAGTAATTTTCTTTAAGCGATTTATTAATCTAAGTATTATTATCCCACTGATGAGCATAACACATTAAAAAAAAATATTTAAAAAAAATTAACGTTCCCCTATGCACCTTGGTTTCGGTGACTGTTGGCTCCCTTCATAAATTTGTCAAACGGGCCCCTCATTTCCTTTAACTTGTCTGCGTATATATATATATATATATATATATATATATATATATATATATATATATATATATATATATATAAAGTAAAAGAGTGCTTATAAAATGGGGAAAAAGTGTGTCGGGCCCTATAGACCTATAGACATACAGTGGGGGCTTAAGCAAGGATGTCCTCTGTCTCCTTTGTTGTTCATATTGTACCTGCAAGGGTTAGAGACCAAACTAGAGAGGAGTGAACTAGGCTTCAACCCTTCTTTTTTCAAGCAAGGAGAATCGATTAAACAGTCATTACCGGGACTAATGTACGCGGATGATGTAATGCTAATGGCTGACAATAAGGAAGATTTGCAGAAGTTGATTACCATCTGTGGTACAGAGGGAGATTAGCTTTGAAATTTAGTAAGGAAAAATCTGCTGTCATGATATTTAATGATGAGGGCTACCAGCATAGAATACAAGAGTTCACAATCGAAGTTGTGGATGAGTACAGGTATCTTGGGATGTGAATAAATAACGGTGAATAAAGGGGTGATGAAACGGTGAATGAATAACGCTAGTAGGAAGGCAGCTGTCATGAAAGATAGGGCACCGTGGAATTACAATAGGTATGAAGTGGTAAGAGGGATCTGGAAAGGGGTAATGGGTCCTAGTCTGACTTTCGGCAATGCGGTCCTGTACACGAGACCAGATGTTCAAGCAAGGTTAGAAACCAAACAACGCGGCGTAGGGAGGCTAGCTTTGGGAGCACATCGCAATACACCAAATCAGGGGGTACAGGCTGATATGGAATGGACTTCGTTCGAGAGCCGAGGAGCTAGCAGTAAGATGGCATTTGAAGAGCAATTTAGAAAAATGGGGGGAAAGCAGTGGTCTAGGAAAGTTTTCATATGCGTGTACATAAGGAAAGCGTTGACACGAAATGGAGAAACCGAACTAGAAAATTGTGAAGCAAATATCTGGACAGCAGTAGGGGGGCAAATCAGCAATTATCAGTTAAGTAAAAGGTTAAAGGAACACAGAGTGCTCTGTGGAAAACAGGGATGCTGACGAAATCGGCACTGGGAACATACAGGATCTTTAAGCAGGAAATTGCCAAAAAAAATATCTATGGTAATTATAGGGGAAGCTCTTTGTTAATTGATTCCAGGACGGGAGTTTTGCAGAGTAAGACATCGACAGAGTCAGGTACCACGAGATAGAAATGTTGTGCATTGTGTGCGCAGAGAAGGAGGAACCGGCTGAGGACTTGATACTTCCCTGTAAAAGGCTTCACCCTGTAGTGGTAAGCAGCGAGGCTGATTTTTTCAAAGCATTGTGGTTAAAAGACAGTGCAGGGAAAGTGTATTTTATGCGAATAGAAGTAACCAAGCGAAAGTTATCTGGATGGTGGCTAAAATTAAGACAAGAGTAAAATTTCACAAGTCATGGCTAGGTGGCTTGAACCACCGCACGATTTCAAGAGTTCAGCCTTATTCATCCATCCATTGCATTCATACTAAGGGTGGACGGCCCTGTACATTGTAGATATAAGCGAAGGGCACAAGTCTTCGAAAGGCACTAGGTGAATATTGCCCACGTGCTAACTATTAAATTGCATGTGGATCTTGCAAATATTAAAGATGCTCTGCCTCGTTCAAAGTTCCTGGAATCGTTTATAAGATACCCTGCGACAATTGTAACTACGTCTACATAGGAGAGACAGGAAATCTACCAAGGCGGCTAAGAGCCCTGCAATGATTTCGGCAGGAATCAAACAGCTTCAAGTGCTGTGGAAGAACATGCGTGAACAGGGCGGGAAATTGCTTGCGATAATGTGAAAATCGTTGCCACTGAAACAAATTTGTAAGCGTGGCTGGACCTGGAATCCTTAATACTGCAGACCATGCTGAATACACTCAACAGAACAACGGCAAGCCTTCACCAGGCCTATTCAAAGTCACTGCGCCGATTAGCTAAGGCTACATAAGCTTCTTCTTTCTCGATCGGACCTTCATTGTGAACAAGAAACCTGTAAGGGTTCCGAAATGTAATTCAACTTGTTCGCCATGGTCAGTGACCCAAGTTTCATTCTACCTTTAATGCAAAGTGGGAACTCCACGACCGACAAAGGGTGCCCTATGCACCTAAGCCAGCAGCAGTTGTGCCCTGCTCCCACAATGTATTCCACAACTGACGTCAAAAAGCAGGTTCGCCAGCAGGTTCGGAATCCATTTTGTACCACTTCTCTTAAGCTGTCCTGCCTGAATCCACGCATTTTTTGTGTTGGCAGAAAGCACTGGTGGCAGAAAAAACATTCCAGACAATTGGTGTACTGCAGCGGTGTTCTGAGGGGATACTTCTGTCATTAAGTCATGCTAGATGGCATTTCAATGGAGTATACAACCCCCCCCCCCCTTTGAAGAACATTCACTTGCCTGTGAGACTGAACGTATTTTAAGACAATAGCCAAACGGGCGAGTTGGTGGTACATATTGGTGGCAAACAGCGCAACGACGCGGACAGAGTGGACTCTGTCCACTCTGTCCGCGTCGTTGCGCTGTTTGCCACCAGTATTTTAAGAGTTTAGGATACTGGGTACAATAGCGTAATAATATGAGCAGAACATAGATTGCCAGTCAAGCTTTGTAGGGGGCTAGTTGGTCATGTATACTGAGACTGGGGAGTGCAAGATTCTAGACAAGGGAACAACACCACGAGACACGAGCGCTCAGTCTCAGTATGAAATAAATTGGTTTGTTGCAGCTTATTTATAATATTTTCATTCCTTATTTCTGTGTCTTAACTGCTTAGAATGATATGATTTCTTCAGATCTAAGCCAACTTTCTCAATAATAAGTCACATTGTAAGAAATGCATATAAATAGAAGTAATTGTGAAGGCACATTTCACTTTGCCATAAGTGTCACAAAGAGACTGAAGAATGGCAAATTCATATTGGTTGGCATCAAGGAAAAGCTTTTGTTCATTTTAATAAATCTAGATTCTATGTCGATATTTATGTAGGGTACTTGCTATTGGAATGACGTCCTGGACATGCGCATGGCCAGCCACAATTTCATGGCACTTTGCACACTAACTTTGTAGTTCTGTTAAGGTTTGTCGAACCACTGTTAAAAGAGCTGGGACCACGCCTTGGGACCAGCTTAACAGGAACCACTGGAACTTACACAAGCACAATGCATCCTTAAATTGGGGCCATTTGATTTTGCAGTTTAATTATTATTTTAATGTTGGATAGTTGTAATGCAGCTCTTGCTCTCTTATTAATATGAGTGGTAGACACCTTTGACGATGCCTAAAATCTTAACTTGACAATTCAGAGGTATGATCACGTTATAAGTAAAGTGTTTCAAACTGTACTTATAGATATTACAAGTGTGGAGGAAAATTTTATCAGTCTTTGGCATTGGCAAAGCAGCAAAGACTAATATTAAACATGGATCAAAAGTAGAACGTTCTTGCGGGCTAGTTGGTTCATTTCAGAGAAGAGGTTAGTACTGCGCGAATTAGACACGACAGGAGAACAGGAACAAACACGACAACACAGGCGCAGACTTCCAACTGTTTATTCGAGACCGAAAGGCAAACGCTATATAAGGGATGAACCTTAGCACATTACCATCATTGTCATTCACACACACATGTCCCGATTAAAATTTAGACCACATTACTGAAATTATCACGTTGCAGAAGGGCCAATAAACCCCGAAAGAGTAGTCAGTCAGCATGTCCACAGACACTCCATGTCAAGAAAATGAGAAAATAAAAAAATTTGGATCAAAATAATATTATTATTTTACCACATATTCTAAAATTGTCCACAATTCTTGCTGAAATCTGGAAGAGATATTAGGATGCCAAAATGTTTTAGGCATTACGAATGTCTTTTCACGCCAAATTTGTCATGACTGAATACTGATATCTTTTTTGCTTTACTATAAATTTTTGCCTCTTTTCTTTTTTGCCATGCAGTTTTGAACACTACAGTCAGTCTTTTTTCTGTTTTACAACATTTACTTACTTCCGCTTGTGCAGTGACGTTCAGCTTTTCATGAGCACTGGAATAAGCCCTACATTTTATCACGTAATGATCACATGTTTAAAGACTGTGTTCTCTCGTCATACTAATATATATTCCAATTCATTTTTTGAACTCACAAGAATCGATTGCAAGCACCGTTGCCAGATAAATTGCCATGTGGACATATTGCTTGAAGAATGTTTGAAATGTGTTTTTAATAGCTATCTTAAGTCATCAATTGCTCGCATCTTCCTGTTTCTAGGTCTTACACCTTTCCATTGTCTTTTTTTACAAACAGTTAGTCATCACCGCTTTTAGATATCAAACTTTTAAAAAAATCTACTTCTCATCAAAAGTTGCGGAACTTCAAAGCTTAGCTAGGCAGAGGAAGGCAACACGCAGGTTTAAATGTGCCTAACAACTTTGATGGGTCACCCAATGAGCTATTTACTGTGACATCTGTGCACCGCCTGAAGGTGCAACTGAAATTGCTGTATTAATCTTCAACATTAACTGCATTACCACTCAGTCTTCTGGCAATGAAAAAGCCACAGTTGTCTGTGTGTATGTGTGTGTGTCGAAGGTAAGTGAAACTGCCTTTCCCAGACGGCATCTTCGGAAAGAGCATAGATAAGGTGAGACTGAAAATGTTTAACCATGTCATGTAAAAGCAATTCTACTTGATAGCACACTTCTTGCGAAATCACATTTCCACTCTGAGTGCACTATGATCAGTTTGACTGCAATGTTTCAAAAAGAAAAAAAACTGTCTATTAGTTGCGCCTGGGATAATTGTTTCCGGTACCTTTTGCTTCTTTTCATTCTTCTTTTGCTTCCTGTTGCAGTAATTATATAGGCTGCCTTATCTGATGTATCTATAATCTACAATTGTCAGACTGGGAGACGAATAGGAAAGAGGTCTAGTACATGGTCAGGCATATCATGCCTTTTCATCAATGTATAGACAGGACGAGTGAAGTACATTTTATTTTGTTCTGCTCCATAAATGACCTGATATGAAACTTTGTATGCAAGCATTGTTCTCAACATATTGATTTATGAATGATTTATACTGCAATCTGGGCATTTAAATTCTTCTACAGGGGCTACTGGCACTTTTTTGCTGCCTCCATCATTTTTGCACTGAGTACAGGTTCATCTGATGTATATTCTTCCATGCTTCACCCTTCCATGCTTCAACCTGACATCTTAATAATAAGCGAATTATTTATACTTCTATTTAATGAGAAAAGTTCAGCTTTATGATGCCCAAGTAATCAAATGACCTATGTCTCGCATTACAGTTTATTTCCTACTCTATCTTTCTGCTTGATAAAAACACCATACATTTCTTTGAAAATGAAATGGGTCCTATATTGCTACAGCACTTACTTGAAGGAGCTTTAAACCTATTTTTTTTCGGTGGTCGAGAAGATATATCAGCTAGTTAAAGTGAAATATAAATTGCCTTCACTGGGTAATTGCCATCTGGATTTACATACACGCAAGAACAAACATCCTAAATTGGGAATTTGGCATAGTTACAGCTCATATGAATCATGATCACCCACTCTCAACCAGAAACCTGTTGGCCACAGTTTTAAACTAAGACTCACAGTTGTTTGCTAATATGTGATGGCACACCTTCTCTTCCAAAGCATTGTTTCAGCTGGAACTAAGTGAAACTATAATCAAAACTGAGGTGCACCTGAAACATAACGGCAAATAGTTCCAGTTAGTGACTTAATAGAACCTGAATGCTTCTGTCTTGGACCGACAGTAGGTCAACTTCATAAGCATGGCAGATTTCCAATGGTATCCAGCTATGGAAAGCACAGGGTTCTATGTGGTCTCAGCTCGAATATGTCAGATTAAACTTTCTACATTTTCAGTTGGTACCAGTCAAAGCATGCAGGCACGCATTGCAGCCGTGTTAAGGCTTCTGCTTTAATTGTTCTGTGCGAGATGTGTCCTAGTTTTGATTAGTTCTTCTTTTATAAGGAATAGCTCTTAAAGAAATCTGCTTTGACACCGGCTGAACTTGGAAAAACATTAAGGGGGAATAAAGTGTATATACACTTTAGTGTCCATGGCGGGAACTGCTAGAGGAGATAGCTGGGCACGCACTTGTAGGCATGGCTGCAAGCCTTTCTGGCACATGCGGTTTCGCCCATTTGAGCACCGTAAACTTATTGGGCTGCAGCCACAACGAGAATCATATTTTGAAAAATCTAAAAATCTGATGCGGATATTACGGTCAGCTATAATTAACTTTTAAACATATAAGCCACATTACTGCAATTGGTAATAAATTAAATCATGTATTAGATTACCATCCTGCTGGTTAAATAACACATGTTAGTTTATTTTGACGTACTCTTTTATCACAAAAAATATATTTAAAAATTATCACGTCTTCGGGGAAACACACTGTAGCCCCTCAATTTTTTAGTGATTATGCATGTAGAGCACCTTCTGGAAGGTAAATTAGGGTTCGGCATATGTATATCTTGCAAATAAAAACTCTCACATGCACCTGCTGAATGGCATTTATTTTTTGTTTTGTGCAATACATGCCTTACTTATTTGCTTCTTCCATAACTACTACATATTTCACATATAAATAAAAACTAGTTCAGCTTCTATTCTGAGTGCACATACTGGGATGCATTTCTCTAGTGATTATTACTCTGCTGCAAGTGATATACTTGCATCAGCTCGTCGTGTTACCCATTCTTCTGGCCGAAAACCTTAGCTGCAGCCATGGAATCAGCATTCTTGGGCATGTGTGACATCTGCGGTCATATTGTCCAGGTGGTGATGTACGTGATTTGTGTGCATCTGGTAGAGGATGGCCCTATGGGCTATGTGCACCTGATATCTAAATATAATATTTTTGGTATGCTAATGTGCTGAATCTTATAGATGAATTTTGGTATTCCAAATATGATTTGATCTCATTAGATGTACAGCAAAACATTACTTATTTTATTTAAAGTTCCAGAGATAATATGAAGTTCCATTTTTGGGCTGCATGTACAACCTAAGGTGAGAGTTGAGTGTGCACTCGTGTTCATGTATAATTGTTAAATGCACCAAAAGCGTTGAATGCAACAGAACATTGCCATCGCGTTTTTCCATGGGACCGCAAAAAGAAAAAAAATTAACATCAAGGAAACGTATTAGCCGAATGTTTAGAGTGAAAAAAAGTTGTGTACTGTTGTCTGCAGTTCTTTTTATTATTATGACATATGCACCATATATGCTTCTCTGAAATTAGCAAGGCTGTGTGGTTCTCAGGATCGTTCTGCATGCGCAAAGCTTCAGAGACGCACTGCGATGAGTCTCGGTTAGCCTGAGCAGCTAGCTCTCGGTGGAAGGGATTTAGCAGTGAAGAGGGAGCTTGCCTAGAGCGTGCGAAGATGCGGTACGCGTGCGCTTCGTCGCTGTTATCGCGGTGGCCGCATTAATCCCCTGGAATCATCGCCTTTTGGAATATACAAATTGTTTATTTTAAGGTGGATGTGACAAGAATAAAGCGGATGGCAGAAACAAAGTTGTCGGAGCCAACCCACGCAACCGCATTTCCTACAGCGCTGCTTGTGCCGTCTGTCGCGGCATAGTGTCGTTTTTGTGGTTTGGGTCGTTCGCGCTAGCGCCGCAGCGGCGATGTAACTGTGCCAACAGACGCACAAAAATCACGTAGTCTGTAAGTGTGTTGGCGTTGGCCTGGGTGCTTCCTTCCAGAGGTCACCGAACGCAGCAGCGAAATAGCCCCTATATAGAGTACGTACGTGTATAGTCTCGCTTTTTCAGGCCGGCATCACCTTTATTCCGGGATGGTGTAAAGCTACCATCGTGTGGTGACTTTCTCGACGTCCGACAAGGAAATTATGCAATGATTGCATTATGTAACAGATATAGGCGATCGATTCGGGTTTCTGTGGCAGCTGGACTACCTGGATCATATGAAGAAAAAAAAACGTAGCACCGGGAAACACGCAGCAACAGCAGACATAACAGCGGGGTTGCACAGGATGTTTGTTTCGCAAAGGAAAAATCAATCCTGCCTCTTTTCATTGCGAGCGCTAGAAGCTCCATATGCTAAACCCAAAACCTTAAAGGGGCGAAGACACCAAATTTTTGGTTGGAGTGTTCTTAGTTTCAAACATTGCATACTCCCACCAGGCGCGTGATACGTGCTCCGCGATTCAAATATGCGCATTAAATATAATCGCATTATTTATACTGAGCGATTTCGGTTTGAGTGTCGGGGTGCGTTACGACGTCACTCCCGAGGAAGAGCAGCAACCCTGGTCATGTGGGCTCCAAAAGTAGTACACAGGGACCGCTGCACCGTCTGCTCTCATACACATGCTCTGCATACCAGGGCCTTTCGAAATGCTGGCCAGGACTGCGATATGCTTTATTTTCGAGTAGTGCAATTATTAAAACAGATATTTTAAATTACAATACAAACATGTTTCCACAAAATGAAACGATGAAAAGAAACATTTCACACAAATATTTTATTCCTCCTCATCATTTATCACAACCTAAAGCTTATTGAGCATCAAAATGAATGAGGGGAAATCATGTAGAATGGTAAAGTTTGTCTGAGCCATAACTGTGTTCAGGAAAAGAACATGACAGCTTGACTTTGTAAGCTGCCGAACGATAATATTTCAGCTTTTCATTTCTCGGCCTTTTGGCGAAGATCATATATAGCCCCGGAGCGCAGCCTTGTGGTAGAGCATCCGCCTCACATTCAGGAGGTGCTGTGTTCCATTCCCAGCGCCGCGGGTACGCACTGGTTTTTTAATGGGCACAAGATTTCCCCCAGCAGGGTGCTAGTCTCATCTTGGGTGAGATGCTTGGGAAAAGGGTCTTCGAACAAACCGCTGCCTTCACGGATCAGCGATAAGTTCCGCCGTCAAGCAACCCTAAATCCGCCTTGGGAGGTAGAAGTCCATTTTTTTATCTGTCATGCACACCTGGTGATGCGTGGGAGCCAGCCACAACGGTAGCGAGAAAATGCCGCAGCGCTTTGCTCGAAGGAGGGGGTTTGTTACTGGAGAGTGCTATGGCACATCTCTCGTGAGGCTAGAGAAGTGAACGTTTCATGAACATTGAAAGTTTTGTAACTGGCACAAGGCGAGAGCTTTGGACTGCGGGTTTTAACCACGTGGAGTCGTTTTTGTGCCCGCATTCGACGGGAATTTTTGAGGCGCAGGCTATCCTTCCCATGCGGTGCATCCCTGGAGAGCCGAGAACTAGGCCGGGGGACGGCCTGTTTCCATTGGATTAACCGAATGGTTGACCGGAGGCTTGCGGGAACCGAACACACGACCTCCCGTAGCCGAGCTCTCAAGCACGAGGCCACGGCTGCTGTGGAGATGCTCTTCTTGTCACAGTTCAGACACTGAAAAGGCGTATGACGTGATGTGGCATTGTTGAGAAACATAAAATAACACAAAAAATCGATGAACAGCAGCTTATGCTACTGCAAGAGTGAGAGCATTAACAAGACGACCTCTTCCACGCTCTCTTGTGACACCTCCAGCTGTGGAATGCTGCCCCAGATGCAGTATTCCTGACGGGAGGTAGCCCGCTTAACTCTTGTGTATGGGTTTCACCACACTGGAATCCCTGGTCGTAACGGACCCACAGATGCTGGCACATTTCAACTATGAATCTGTGCAGGATTTTCAGCAGCCGTTTTCCTTCTCACTAGATTAAATGTGCCTGACTGATCCAGACTCTTAGATTTGGAAGTTTGTTAAAATTATGCCCACAAGTTCTTGCTTTCTTTTAATGGTTCATAAGAGTGGTAGTCATATGTGCTGACATTACATGTGCTTTCACAGAAGAAACAAGCAACTCTACTTTGAGAAAACTCAGGAAAATTTCTAAACGGAACACTCTGCATGCTTTCAGTGGCTTCATACACTGCTCATTGTACTGCAAAATAATATTTCAGGCTTTCAAGGAACCCTCGAACAAGAGGGCTGACACAGGTTGTTTTGCTCATCACTGAGAAGCACTGCCTTTTACTGCCTTTGCAATGAAGGCAGACTCTGACATCCCTTTCGATAGCAGCAATGCCACAGTACAAGCACCAAGCGATTTCCACAAAAATTAACAGCTTTTTATGACCTCGTCATCATAGCTCGAACCGCAGAGAAACTAGCCTCTGTTTGTTTCTGCAATAGCCTACAAGATTGACGAGGCCTAAGAGCAAGATTTAGAGATCGATTTTGATGCCACGCTAGGGTGGCGTGGCACCTCGCATCAGCATACTGAATGTTCATGAATTCTGCACATTACTATGACTACGGCTTATTCCACAGAAAATACTTTTGAACGTAGCGGTGTCTATTCATATGCACCAGCCCAAATTTAATGTTGAGTGTGGCAACCTGTACAGAAGCAACCAGTACATACAATGGTCACTTGATTGAAGAGAAGAAAAAGACAGTTAAAACAGACAGGCTTCCATGCCTAATACTCGTTAGAAGCAAAAATATATCATGCCAATGAGAAAGGACCGTAGGCTGGACACTCACAGTGCCATTAAAACTCGTGCCAGACCCCTGCGTTAATTTCAGTACGTCCTTTTCCCAGACTTGGCCACTTTCTTGATGGTATCCCTCACAATGCTCCGATTTTTTCAGGTAAACGAAATTCCTCTGACAATTCTAGGTTGCTAGACGCCTTTTAAAACCGTCACATTCCTTCAAAGAACAGTAGAACCTTGCTGTTCTGTTCCTGGTTCGTGTAATCTGTAGTTTCGCAAAACCAAAAATTATGCGTGTTGTGCTATTTATATTAACAATACAAATCCTGGATAACTTTTTGAAGTGATTCGCTGGTATACATGTCAATAATTTTGCCAAATTCTGATCATATGATGAATTCCGAGACCAAGAGAAAAAGCCAGCCAAGTCAGTCATCATTTTTGGATGCTTTGCTCAAATGCACTTGAGCACTGCGGAGAAGACGCAGCTGCTGCTCTACACAAAGGCAAGGAAACAAAGCATGTTAAGAGCAGCTGCGGCTCTTTCACAATGCACAAGTGTAACGGGACAAAGTATCTGAAAACGCTAAGAAATAGTTGACAGACTGGACGTGCCATGAAACTTCAGCCCCATGGAAAACGAAAATATGAAAACTTGCAAGCGCTAGAATAGGAACTTTTCAAAATTTGTGCCAGCACATTCACAAAAGTTTTAATGAAGTGGAAGTGCCAATAAATGCCAGGGAGTAAGAAATGGCGCAAAACCTGGACATAGAGACAATCACGTGCAGACCCGAAAACAAATTTGCAGACGCTATTATGTCAGGATTTCGCATTCATCGAAAAGCAGTGTGCAATCCCCTTGAAATCAGTGTGTGGCAGACTAGCTAGCAGTTATATTATAGCATTAAAATTGCAGTAATTACTTTTCTCTAATTTCCAATGTAATTCATTACTTTTGTGGCCTGGTAATTCAATAATGTAATGAACTAATTTCAAGCAGTAATTTCACAGAAAATAATTAATTACTAGCGATATTACTTTTACTGCATACCGAGTCCATGCTTCTCGTATCTGCCATGGTTTGGCATCGCGTTTGCGGAGATGAGCATATATAAAGCAAAGATGCAGTTTATGGAGGTTTAACGTCCCAAAGCAATCGATTCGGGATATGAGGGACGCCATAGTGATAGGGCTCCGGGAATTTTGACCACCTGGGGTTCTTTAACGTGCACCGACATCGCACAGTACACGGGCCGATAGCATTTCAACTCCACTGATATGAGACTGCGGCGGCCGGGATCAAACCAGAGTTTCAGTCAGCAGCCGAGCACCATATAACCAATGCGCCACCACGGCGACTCCCAAAGCAAGAATAAATTACCGAAGGGACTAGAGACTACTTCCATGCTTTGAAGGCGTAAAACATACTTTTTAATTTACATTGTCAGGACTCGGTAGAACCCCGAGGAGAGCTGAAGGTAAAACGGTTTACTGGTTAGCCAGAAAAAGTCCCTGCGCACTTCGGCTTCTTCTTCTTGCCTCGCGCTCGTAGACCAAGTCTTCATCTTTGGCGCCTTCTTGCATGCGGCATTTGCCCCCCTCCTCAGGAAGCATCGTCTCGATGGTAACAAAAGGAAGTAGGAGGCCAAGATCGGTCCGAGTAGTACGGCTTCATACGTACAACATGGACGACGTCGACTTGTTGCTGGCGTCGCTTGGATTTCGATAACCCGTCCGGCACCACCTCATACGTGACGTCGGTTAAACGTCGCAGCACAACATAGGGCCCGAAGTACCGCCGTAATAATTTTTAGGAGAGTCCACGACGGCGAATAGGCGTCCAGACCCACACTTTGTCGCCAGGTTCATACATGACATGTCTGTGACGAAGATTGTAGCGTCGTGCGTCAGCCTCCTGCTGAGTTCTGATTGCGCACACGCACTAGTTGGCGAGATTCCTCTGCGCACTGTGCGAATTCCTCGGCGTCCTGATCGACATCGTCACCGTCGGCATTCGGGAGCAGCATGGCATCTAGCATAGTTTTCACTGGTCGGCCATGAAGAAGGCTGAAAGGCGTCATGCGAGTGGTGTCTTGTTGTGCCGTATTGTAGGTGAACGTGACGTAGGGAAGAATTTCGTCCCAATTCTTGTGGTCTACGTCCACGTACATACAGAGCATTCCGGCGATTGTCTTATTGAGGCGTTACGTCAATCCGTTAGTTTGGGGGTGATAGGCCGTCGCTTTACGATGACTGGTACCGCTGAGGCGGAGAACGGTTTCCAAAAGCTCGGCCGTAAAGGCAGTTCCTCGGTCAGTTATAATGAGTGCCGGAGCGCCATGCATGAGGACAATGTCCTTAACGAAGGCCCGAGCTGCTTCGGCGGCGGTACCCCTGGGCAGAGCCTTTGTCTCCGCGTAGCGAGTTAGATAATCGGTGGCGACAATTATCCATTTATTCCCGGCAGTAGACGTCAGAAATGGTCCCAGGAGATCCATGCCAATTTGCTCGAAAGGTGTCTTTGGCATTTGAAGAGGGTGGAGTAGACCGGCTGGTTTTTCAGGGGGTGATTTACGACGTTGGCAGTCTACGCACGTCCGTACATAGTGCTTCACTGTCGCCGGTAGTTTCGGCCAGTAGTATCCGCGCTGTACTCTAGCCAACGTGCGAGTGTAGCCTAGGTGGCCGGCGGTTGGCTCGTCGTGACACGCTTGCAAGACTTCCGTGCGAAGAGCTGTTCGGACGACGAGTAATGACTGTTCCCCCCAGGACGGAAGTTCTTGTAAATTACGTCGTTGCGAAGAAAGAATGACGAGAGGCTGCGGGCGAAAATCTTAGGCACATCCGTAGTTCGCTTCTCCAAGAAACCAATAAGAGGGAGCAATTCCTGGTCCTCTCTCTGCTGTTGGGCAAGAGTTGTGTCATCTATGACTCCTAAAAAAGCAGCGTCTTCATCGGTCATTGTGGAGGGTCCGACTGGTGCTCGCGAAAGGCAGTCAGCATCCGCATGCTTCTTTCCGGATTTGTAAATAACCGTCATGTCGAACTCTTGTAATCGAAGGCTCCAACGCGCGAGTCTCCCTGAAGGGTCCTTTAAGTTCGTCAGCCAACAGAGAGAGTGATGGTCGCTAACGACTTGAAAGGGGTAGGCGTACAAGTAAGGGCGGAATTTCATAACCGCCCATACAACTGCAAGGCATTCCTTTTCTGTTGTCGAGTAGTTCGCTTCAGCCTTAGACAGAGTCCTGCTGGCATAAGCAATCACTTTTTCCATACCATCCTGGCGCTGCACCAATACAGCACCTAAACCCACATTGCTTGCATCGGTATGAAGCAGGGTAGGGGCGTCGTCATCAAAGTGCGCCAGGACAGGTGGCGTCTGTAGGCGTCTCCGGAGTTCATTAAAAGCTTGGTGCTCTTCTTCACCCCAGCGAAAGACAGCGTTGTCGCGTGTCAGGGAAGTTAATCGCCAGGCAACTCGTGAGAAGCCAGCAATAAATCGACGGTAATAGGCGCAAAGCCCCAGGAAGCGCCTAAGCGTCTTTTTGTCCGTAGGTGTTGGGAACTTGGCGACTGCGGAGAGCTTTTCGGGGTCAGGCCGGACACCTTCTTGGCTAACAACGTGTCCTAAGAATTGCAGCTCCTAGTAACCAAAGTGGCACTTCTCGGGTTTTAGTGTGAGGCCCGCAGATCGTATGGCCTGAAAAACAGCTACCAAACGGCGCAGATGCTCCTCGAAGGTTGCCGAAAACACTATCACGTCGTCAAGATACACCAGGCATGTTTGCCACTTGAGTCCTGAGAGCACAGTGTCCATCAGCCTCTGAAATGTTGCTGGTGCCGAGCATAAACCGAATGGAAGAACCTTAAACTCATACAATCCGTCAGGAGTGATGAATGCTGTCTTCTCCCGATCCCTCTAATCTACTTCAATTTGCCAATATCTTCTTTTCAAATCCATTGAAGAGAAGTAACGTGCATTTCGTAGCCGATCAAGGGAATCATCGATGCGTGGGAGGGGGCACACGTCTTTTTTGGTCACTTGATTGAGCTTGCAGTAGTCAATGCAAAATCGTAAGCTGTCATCCTTTTTTTTAACAAGTACTACGGGGGAAGCCCAGGGACTCTGTGACGGCTGGATAACGTCGTCTCGAAGCATTTCGGCCACCTGACGCTGAATAGTCTCGCGCTCTTTCGGAGCCACACGGTAAAGATTTTGTCGAATCGGGCGAATCGCGTCATCCATGATAATTCGATGTTTGGTCAAAGGTGTTTGGCCGACCCGCGATTCTGAAGCAAAACAGTCTCGAAAGTGATCTATGAGATCCAAAAGACGTTCCCGTTCTGAAGACGACCGATTTGCGCTCACATCGACTATGGGTGCGGGCGCCTTGCTCACTGATCCTTCCAGTTGTAGCACGAAATAGTCTTGATTACTTGGGACGCTATCGAAGAAGGCCACAGTTGTGCCTTTCGGAATTTGCCGACGCTCGTCGCTGAAGTTTGTCAGCAGCACTTCGGCGTGCCCATTGGCCAAACTGACTAGTCCTCGAGCTATAGAAACACCTCGCCTGAGTATCAGGGTGACGGCCCGTTCGGCGACGCCATCGCCGGTATGCGCCACGTCGCACTTCACTTCAACAAGAGAGCACGATCGCGGAGGTAATGTCACCCCCTCATTGGCAACTCGTAAGGGCATCAGTGGTACTTGCGCATAACCAAGGTCTCCAAGATTTTTGGTGAAGGCAACGACGTTGTCCCGAAAGCTGATCCCAGCCCCATGAAGGCGCAGAAAGTCCATACCCCAGATGAGGTCTTTGCAACAGTCTGAGAGGATAACGAAGCTGCCAACGAACACTGAGTTTCCAATTCCTATGCGGGCAGTGCACTTCCCAGTCGGTGCCAGTAGCTGACCCCCAGCACTTCTTATTACTGGCCCAGTCCATTCGGTTTTTACTTTGCGCAGCTTGTCAGCCAGTTTTTGAATAATGATTGAAAAATCCGTCCCGGTATCCACCAGAGCGTGTACCTCCAGCCCATCAATGCCAACGGCGAGGTCAGCGCTAACAACGTCGTCTGGGTTGCTCGTCTCTCTCGGCATTTGCGGCGGAAGTGCGGTAAGATCGGCGCTGTTATTTTCGTCGTCGGGGCTGCTTATCTGGTTCGGCATGTTCGGCGCTAATGTAGGCGGCATTTTCGGTGGTAGTGCGGCAACGTCAATGTGAACAGAGGCGTCACAGTCATGGGTTGCGGTCGGCAGCTGCGGCGGTAGTGGGGGCTTTGAAACTTTTCGACTGGTTGCAACCTCCTCTCGCGAGGTTGCGGCGGTTAGTTTCCCCGGCGAGGGCTTGGGGTCCGCCGTCCGCTAACGTCCGCATCTCTACGACGCGTCGGTGAAGGATAACGCCGTGGAGATGGGGAGCGGCGGCGGAAGCCCGGTGAGTCGGCTTCCCTGCTGAGCGGCGGGTCCTCGAGTTGGGCACGGCCAGCGTCGAAATGGCGTCGAGCAGAACCAGGCGGAAAGGCCTGCCCCTCTTGGCGGTAGCGGCAGTTCCGATACACATGGCCAGGTTGTCCGCAGAAGCAGAGTGGTCGGCTGTCATAAGATGGCCACTGGTCAGTTCGGCGCGGCTGAGGGCGGCCGGGACGTGCCCACTGAGGCTCCTGGAAGAACCGCGTCTGCTGACGGCTCGCTCAGCTCGGTGGGGCGTGGTCTGGCGGCGGACGACGAAGGACTTCCGCATAGCTCGCGGGTTGCGGCTCCGGCTCATAGTAAGGTGCCGTGTTGACGGCCGTGTTGCTGTTGGGTTGGGGCACGTGGTATGGTTCGCAAACGGCTGCCGCGCTGTCAACTGGATGAGACTCGGGGTATGGTGCAGACGGTGACAGAGCATGCCGGAGCTCTTTCCCAGCGGCTGCCGCGACGGCCTCTGGTGACTGAACGCTCGTAGCAGTAATTCGCTGCAGCTCCTCAAGGACAATGTCTTAAATGAGGTCTCGAAGAGTGTTCCCATCGGTTGCAGTGAGTGCCGCCGCAGTCGGTGGAACACCGGTGAAGAGTCGGTCGTACTGGCGGAACCGTTCTTGGAGGGCTCGCTCTATAGCTGTAGCGTCCTTGACGAACTCACTGTCGGTTTGAGGTGGGTTGCGCACCAAGCCGGCAAACACCTGCTCCTTGACGCCATGCATGAGATGCCGTAGCTTCCTTTGCTCAGTCATATCGGGGTCGGCACGGCGAAAACGTCGAGCCATGTCTTCCGCAAACATAGCTACGCTTTCATTTGGCTTCTGGACGCGCACTTCAAGCAGGCGCAGCGCATTCTCTCGTCGATCAGTAGTGGCAAAAGTGTCCGCCAGCTGGCGGCGGAAGTCATTCCATGTGGACAAGCTGGCCTCGTGGTTTTCATATAACGTTCTAGCAGTATCCTGAAGTGCAAAATAAACATTGCAAAGCTTCTGGTCCACGTTCCACTGGTTGAACTTGGCCACTTGTTTAAACTGGTCGAGCCAGTCTTCCACATCTTCAAACGCGTTCCCGCGGAAGCACTCCGGTACCTTGGTGTTGTGAAGAGTCACCGACGTAGGGGTTGGAGGTGCCATGGCTTGGAAGACCCGGCGAACTTTGACGTTTGAAGAGTCGCCCGGTAGATGGTTGTACTCCGGGGAAAGGCCTAGACGTCGGCGGCTAGCGCGATGGACAGGCGTGTCGATGTCCGGGACTCGCTGTGGACTGCCAGAAGGAGTCCTGTGCATACCCAGCACCTCCACCAGTGTCAGGACTCGGTAGAACCCCGAGGAGAGCTGAAGGTAAAACGGTTTACTGGTTAACAAGAAAAAGTCCCTGCGCACTTCAGCTTCTTCTTCTTGCCTCGCGCTCGTAGACAAAGTCTTCATCTTTGGCGTCTTCTTGCATGTGGCAATATTGTTTCCTTCCTTTCTAGTGACGAACCTACTCAATAGCATAGTCATAGGGCAACACATACATTAAATGAATCATTACTCGCCACGAAGCAACGCGGTTTTGTGGCCCATGGATTGCGCGATCGCATCGCAATCTGAAGGCCCTTGGTTCAATTTTCTGCACCCTCGGAAGAAATTTTTCTCTTTGCTGATTATGTCACTGGGGAAGTGGACCACTTTTCGTGGGCATCGACAACGACACGGGTATCGACGTTAATGTGCCACTTAAGGCACGCCTTAAAAGCGCGCAACCAGTAATAGCCAGCACCCCATGGAAGTGGCGCACGCGGACGAGGGGTGATGTGCGCGCAGGCGTCAGCACTGCCTTAGTGAAAAGTCTGCATATCAGTCACAGGACTGCTACGCATGTTCCTGCACTGCATGGCCGCCAGAAGAGCTCCATGACCAAGGCATGCCATACGGCGCCTTCACGCAGACGCACTGCGAGTACTTGAGCAAGTACTTTGACGTTGCCACACTGACATGAAGTCTCAACTGACACGTCTAAGAAAGTTGGTCATGAGTTGTCGGTTTTTTGTGGCCTCATTTGAGGCCCTGTTTCTAACTCAAGGGCAACAAAGGCAACAGCGTCCCAGCGACATGCGATTTACTTCCACCAACTTGCATACAGAACAAATCAAATGAACATCAGCAGAATTGGCAGCTTCTCTGCGCCCCTGTGCACTGCTGGGATGATGCGTGGATAAGATGTCAATTTACTCCCGCTGTTTACGCGGATGACAAATTCTTCGAAATCAGGATGGTGGGACCATATTACACATTGAACGATGTAC
>JARKHS020021631.1:27500-95824 GCA_030143305.2 Amblyomma americanum | reverse complement strand
ATATATATATATATATATATATATATATTAAACTCAATAAAGCTTTCATAGATGATGTTTTCTAGCTAGCCGGCGAGACAGGATAGCTGCATAGCGATCCGCCTGTAATTCTTATACAGCATTTTATGCGCCGTCCTATGAACTGGTTTTATCACACTTGTTTTTGTCCTGTTTAGCAGAGCATCTGTACTCAGTTTTGTTTACAAGGTGCAGCAATGGAATTTTAAGGTATTCATTGTTATAGTATCTTTGGTTCTTATCCAATCACAGCCCGCTCATTACTTTGGCGTAAACGACCTGATATAATACCACAAGTTACTCTATGTGACCGTTGTTGCTGAAATGCCAACCGAACGCTTGTGGTGGATTAATAACGTTCTATAAGTTCTTGTTTTTGTTTCATTGCGTATCTTGTCACTATCTCTACAAAATGCTTATTGAAATTATTAGCAGGGGCGAGATTAGAATAATTAGGAAATGCTTCTTGCAGTGATGACATATTTTTTTCGCTGCTTTATCAACGACAGCATTAACTAAACACTATGTTTTCTTTACATCCAGGCGCCAAGCTGCAAATTTATCAAAATATTTTCTAGCTATCCTTACCTTAGCTCTCATTTTGTTTCCTTTTTATCTACATTCTTCTTTATCGTAGAATGTCTCGCGTTATTCTGAAGTTATTTAATAACTTACATTTTATTTGTGATAACTCCATTACGTTTTTATAAACATGCACTAGAAGCAATTCTGCGTTTAAGAGCAATCTTAAAATCAGACATATCATAGATGTCCCATATTTGGACACGTATCTCATAGGCATCTAAATGGACATAAATCAAGACGGATTTGCGGTTAAATCTCCCAATGTGCCAATTTATCTTAATGCGACTCAATATTTTTTTTTCACCTTGGAAAATGTGTACTTTGCTTATTTTCGCTTTTTATTGTTGTCCCTTATTCGAGTGGCACATACCCAGTTCCTGTACTGCAAGCGCCATGAAGCAGTGGTCTTCTACCTTTTCCTTAGTAACGCAGCTACTCAGCTTCGAATATCTAGACTGCTATTATTATGAGTTCCTGTCGGGTTACGAAGACTTTATTCTCACGTGATAGATTGTATTTCAGCTTGAAGACCATAACTTTCCAGCAGTAATGAAAAATACTTAACTCACTTAGAAGATGCAGAAATATCATTATTTTAATCTGCGTCCACTCTAGCATGCTTGAAACGGCTGTATTTCATCACATATTTGTGAGGTTGTTCTAGAAAGTTTTGTTTTGCACTGGAGGTCTGATCGCTGTAAAGATCAGAAGTCATAAATCGTTTGCAAAGACATGAACAGCTACAATTTCTACCTCATTCAAGTTAAGTTTAAAACGGTCGCGAATCCAGTAGTTCTTAACGGCAACCAGAATTCCACCCCTTTTTTGCCATCTCCAGACAGTGAGAGTCACCAAGAACCATGAACCGAGAATTGAGAGCAATCATTCATGGTCACATTAATTCTGAGCAGATTAACAGTCTGTAATGATGCTAAATATGAATGAATGAATGAATGAATGAATGAATGAATGAATGAATGAATGAATGAATGAATGAATGAATGAATGAATGAATGAATGAATGAATGAATGAATGAATGAACGTTACTTCCCGTGATAGCAAGGGGAGACTGGGACTTGAGTTACAATGGACCTCACGAAAGGTCGCAGCCTCCTGCAATAAACAGCTTCGACACCAGTGATAACTGAATGAAATGCATATAAAAGTCGAAAGTACAGAATTTACAGAAGTACACACATACTACGCTTCTGTATATTACGCAATACACAGCCACAGTGCACACAAAGCACAACTGCACTCTATGTATTCATTTTGTGAACGAATAGACATGCAAGCAAACAGAAAAGGAACAGAATGATTTTGATCAAGAAAAGGAAACAAAATCCGCTAGTAGCAATGCGGTAAACTCTTTTTTGAATATAATTAATGAAGCGCTAAAATCAAACAGTTCCTTGACCTCGTTTAATATTTCAGGTGTTTATATACCGATGTCTGCTTTCCATAATTTGTTCTTGTTTTTGGTGCGTGCCTGATATTTCGCCGCAGAAAGTGCCGAGATGTATCAGGATTTGATGTTTTCGAGAATAATTTCTGTTTGTGTGCTATAAGAAGAAGCTTTTTATAATACATTTTTTTCTGCGCAAAGAAGTGAATAACGCTGAAATAATGGAGCTGTTGCAAGATTTGCGTAACGGCCACAATAATTGCTGTATATACGAAGAATGCGTTTTTGCAAAAGAATTAGTTTGTTGTAGTCCGTTGTTGTTATTGCTCCCCATACCAAGATCTCATAGCAGAGCTTTGAATAAAAAACGTCATTGCATAACTGTTGCTTGAGCCAAAGAGGAATCCCGTGGGATTTTCTATAGGAATTACTTGCAAGCTGTCCGAGTTTTTCCGCAAACTTTGTACATTAATGTAAATACAATCAATGTTGGTCCATTCTCTATTCTTATTTCATGGCATAATGCGTCCAGGCTCTCATACACATTAATTTCGACAGCTCATCTACACAATTATTAGAGATCAACGGAGCACCTTCCATATTTCGCTCTAATATTCTTCCGTCCTGGAGTCCATACAGCGGTAGGTATCTTTTAAGCCGTTTTGGTCAGCTACGGTACTCTTTTCAAGCCGGTTAGATTTTATTTATACAATCTTTCTCTTCTTTTAGCAAAGTCCTTTTCAGCTCCCACTTATCTCTCCTTTCCCTTTACTGAAGCGGACAAGGATTAGAGGAATGTAATTTTTCTGGCTACTTTTTTGTGCAGAACATCTATTTCCTCGACACTCAGCGCGAAAAGGTCAATCCTAACGGTAATAGAAGCTATGGTGGAGTGCCAGTCTCCATTGTTCGGGGCCTTAATACCATCAATATCTAGCTTGTGCCTACCTGAATACGAGTTTATGCAGTCAATTTTCAGCCCCGCCTGAAAAAGCACAGTGTCTCTGATTGCTAGACAAACTGGGGTTCAACTACATCCTTCCTTCGTTCCTTCTTTTCCAGTTTATCGAGTGGAAGGAACTTCAAAATTTCATCACATATAACGCTGAGGAGGTCCATTGAGGCTTATGCATCCTGAATAATTTCTGTTTGCTTCCGAACCAAATGAGTACTTGTGTTCTCTTTTACTAGTTGTTGTTCCTGTTTCTTTCAAGAAGCATCCTTGCGATGTAGTGCGTCATCCAGTGCAGCCATGGCGTGCTTCTCATGCGGAATCAAAACCACCGCGTGAGCTAGCTTTTTAACACCAGACGGACTCGATTCGTGCATCCCAGCTTTACTCGAAATGCACGAGCTGCAGGTCTGTGCCTGCAGCACTTCCTTTGTCTTTTATTAAATGCTATCTTTGTTATTCCTGATCATTTCCCGACGTGATATTTACGATCACTTGTACCCACAACATTATAAATGCAGGCTTTCAGACAATCGCCATGGGTAAACCTGCTAAAAGAAAAGGGGAATTGCAGCATCACTCCAGGGGAAGAAGTCCAGATTTTGGGCAAGATGGCAACTTACCTAACCAGTAAACCAACGTTAGGACGGTTAGATCCTGCTCGCATAATCAACCGGATTGCGAATGTCAATAAAACGGCCGCTGGCTTTTATGCCGTGAACCTGCGTTCGGCTTGAAGTGATTGGTTGGTCTTCCAGTGGCGTTCATGAATAGTGGTCCAGGCGGTCTAAAAAAGGTTGTTTCTCTGGTGAACTTGATATCACCAGTTAGCGGCTGGAGGCATCGAAGCAGTTAAGCAGCAGTACGACGATTAGATCCTGGTCGCATGCTTCGCCGGAGAGCCTCCTTGTAACTGTAAGCCACTTTTCCTTAGATTTAACAGATGTACTTTCAATAAGGATGAAACTTGAAGATTACGTTCATAACCAATTCACTGGTTTGCCCTTGAACGTGGAATAATGGCACATAGATGGCTCTGTTGAAACCATGCCGTCGCTCACTCCGCCGACGTTATTATGCGCCATCAAGGTTACGCAAGCTCAAGATAAAGCTCTGAGTGCTGCAAGAGTTAACCCGCTGTGATGGCTTGAGAGATTATTTCATACTTCAGAGCATGCTCTCAACGCTTCCTGGCCACTTTGCCACAGCACTGCAAGACAAGAAAAAAGGTGGAACAGAGCTCTGATAACTGTTATTTCTTTCATATCTTAAAGGGACACTGAGGAGAAATTGAAGTTGGCTTGTATCCATAGAATACCAGCTCCTGATCACAAAAACGCCACTTTTCCTGAAAACAAAGCTCTTGTAATGTAAAAAATAGCAAGAACCAAAATACAGGTATCGCCGCCACAGACCAATCTCGCAAATACAAGCGTGATGACTTCCTAGGACAAGAGGCGCCACCATGGAGAAATTTTCCTTACTTCATGGATGTCACGAATCTCTGAGGCTTGCAAAGGAAGGTAGCGCACCGCACCGCTACCCTGCAGAAATCACGGAGTCTCCGTTTACGTCACGTTGCACGTCACTCCGTTCTGTGTCGTCATAAGAGTTCTCCGTATCGTCATAAGAGTTCTCGAGTTTGAATCGGAGCGGCGGGAAAAAATTTTTCAACTTCGAATCCAAATTTCTTTGAAATAAATGCATCTTTCGCTCCCGGACAAGCGTCAACAAAGCCTTGAAATGCCGAACTATCAGATATTGCTAACAAAAAAATTTTGATAGGGTTCTCCTCAGTGTCCCTTTAAAATTTTCGTTGCACGTCCCATGGCATCTTCAATGAGATTAAGAAAACGGAGTCAAGGAGGAGCCAGTTTGATTCCCGATGTTCTGGGTTTACAGGCACTATAAACTATGACTTTAAATGTTGAAGTAAAATTATATGGTCTTTGGGATAAAATAATTTGTGCTTATCCTCGTAGCACGCTGAATACGATTAACGACGCCTTTAATGTTGAACTCTGGCGATGAAAATTACAGCTAGCTTGTCCGCTGGCAACACCTGTCTCTATCATGAGAGATTTAATGCTTCTTACAGAATTCTTCAATTAAGTTTAATTAATCGAATATAAGGCTTATTCTCCTCGCACTCCTAGAAACATGTGCATTTAACAAACACGCGGCTGTGAGAAAGCGTTTCAGGTTATGTACACGGTACACAACGTGTGATATTTCCTTTTCAGCATTATTATTATCTGGCAATTTATTATGTAATGCTTCTCTACTTGTAAGTACTAAGAAACAAACTGAGATCATTTATAAACGTATTTATCTAGACACGAAATAATTATTCAGTAACAATTTCAAACCAAAATGCTGCGTAGTACGCAACTAAAATTAGTCGGAAAAGCCCAAAATTTCAGCAATAAACGTATGTATCTCGCTAGCCGTACACCAGAATTTACGGCACTTAGGCAGCGCGATTTGTAGAATTGACTGTATATATGAACAATGTGCAAAGTAGTAACAAAAATTTGGGTTTACATAGCGTATTTCAAGTTTAACTTGACGTTCTTGATATCGAAACATTTCCGTCTTCCAAAGGCCACAAAAGTAGGACATATTTTATTTCATTGTTAGCATTAAAATATTTGTGAGCGTATTCGTAGTTAGGTCTTAAACCATACGCTTGTTCCACCTATTCATTGTCTTCAACCAGCGCATTATCATATTCAACTAACGCTGAGTGAACTTTAATATTTCATCTTGCGTTAAGTACATTGTCACCATTTTGGGGTTTAGAAAGAATAAGACCTGCCATTTTGTTGCCTTTTAGTGAAGCTTAATTTTCTCTTTCGCTTAATTATTATGTAGTTAATTTATTTTTGTTCCTATACAGCTGCTCATGCTTGCATTGCCTTTTTCTGCTAGCAGACGCAAGAGTAAGAACTTTTGCCTGCGCCGTTTCAAGCGCTGGGATCCCATTCCGTCCTTTGTTACCGTGTTTTCTGCCGTCATTTCGTTCCGGACACATGCATCGTGTTAGAGAATGACTATGTGTAAAATTTTCCATCATAACTTACCAGCAGTTGCTTCAGTTAGCACTAAATACAAATAATTACTAAGTATTTGAGGTAGGGCCGCGAAACAATGTGTCATTAAGATAATTGAAGAAAGGAAGTCATTTACAAACGTGTTTAGTTTTTACACACCTCAATCTAACGGCACGTATGGGACGAGATCAGCCGAAATAGTTAGAGATAAATCAATTTCCATCGCCGCACCTCTCGCTGGCGGATTGTCTGATTTGATGAAAACGTAAAAAAGAGTTTCGCTCATAAGTGCAAAACCGCCCTACTGGGAGCATAATGAAAACCTAAACGCAACACAACATCGCGTATTCGTCCTATAGCCTCAAAAGGGTGTGCTTAAACCCAGCTCACATCCCAGATACATACGCAGTTGAAACAACCATTTCATGTTTCTATGACGGCACAACAGTTTTCACTCCGCCTTATGCGCCATTATGAATGATGCGGGTCCTTCTGACATTCGCTGCGTTGATCAAAAAAGCCTTGCGCAAAAAGAGGAAAGCGAAAATAGGGTGGTTGTTTGGCCAAATCATGACACACTTCATTCAGGTTTGCTTTTGTCTTCTCGTGGGCAGCTGTATTCTTGTGTTGCGTGCATTGTTTGACATTCTGGACCGTAACAGCAACACTACTTATGCTATGCGCGTCTGCCGGGCTGAAAGCTAATGGATTTCCTGGCCACTATTTCAGATGCTAGCTTGCACCAAAGACTGCCGCAACTTCTGTGAGACTACTTGATAGTCACAATGTGAAAATATTCTAGCTTCCCACTTCAACCTTGAAGTTGCGTTTTTTTCTGTCTGCGTTCGCGTTTGTTTTAAAGAAACTGCAGCATATAACCGGCACTGTTCTTTCACAACAGTATTTCAGTGGTGGCCAGTTGGTTTTGTTTACATTTTACAATGCAAAGCGCATAGTCGGAGAGAACTTTTCGCGGACAGTCGAGTGCATCTGCCCTTCATATGAGCATGCAGCATTTGCCCCACCACGCTAGAGGAATGACTATTTCATCTATGCCCTATCAATCGGAAGTACAGTGTTCGCTACTCATTAACGTGGGTCTTGTGTACGCATAAAAAAATATCCATTGAATTATAAGACATAGATTTGTGGCCCTCTCTGGAGACCAGTTTTGTTTTCTTTTGGGCATTCGTGGTTAATTAGTGTCTTCTGTGGACCGGCTAATCTCACTGAACGCATGGCGAGGAGATACGTTTTCGTAACTTTCCCGCAAGCGGTATTTTGTGATTGGCGTTGCCTATTTTCATTCGAAAGGCATTATTTTTTTCCAATTTTCTTGAATTCATGCAGATACGCTGAAGCGTCAACTATAGCAAAAACTAAGAATACAAACATCGAAGCAATGTTTTAAGAATGTTTACGTTCAGGGAAAATACGCGTTCTTATGTGATGAGTGATTGAGATAAAAGAAGCCTCTGAAGTCTAAGACCTGTTTTTTCTAGCGTGTGAGATCTAAGAAGGAAATCACAACAGCTTTACTTCTACGCGTGTTCTTTCCGATATTATCAATATTTACAGGGATTCTCAAAGAAGGTGACAAAGCACTATTTGAAAACTACATACAAAAAGAAGCGCTAAAAACGACACATCATCCGAAAACAGAAAAAACATAGACAATAAGAAATCAAAAAGTGTTGCTGCATCAGTGAGTAGCTAGATTAAATCTTCAAAACACGATCACATCGGCGCCGCCGAACATTCGATACCATGGACAGCTTAGGCCGGCCAAAGACATCTAAAATCTCCTTGGTCGTCTTTAATCTTTGTATGGCATGAAATATAAATATAATTAAAGCGATAACGAGGCAAAAAACGCGATTTGAAGAAAGAGAAGCGGTGGTAAAAATTATGCGCTTTCATTTCATTTCGCCTGAAGGTGGGTGCAGCATAAATTGAAGCACTTTTTATCTCGAATTTCAGGAAGATTGCACTACTTTGTGTCAACATTATTTGTGTATATTTCTTACCTCGTACTGATGTCCAGAATATGCTGCTTCACAATGAAGAAATAAAACTTGCGGCGCATTTTTCCTATCACTTTTCGCAGCCGAAAGAATTTGCATATCTGTTTTATTGAAGAATGATCACTTATTTACTCTACTGACGATGGAAGGCCGCTGAAAATAACAAGTCTGTGATATTTTCCTCTTCCTAACTTTGATATTTTCCGATCAGATCGCAGAGACATGCGAGGTGGGGGAGTCCTAATAGCCACTGATTGCTCATTACATTGTTCGCAGATAAATATTTCAAGCCCTTCGGGAATGGTCTGGCTTTGCTTCGATCAGTCTTACCCTCGAGTTCTAATCGGAGATTGTTATTGCTCTCCCAACCATGACTCTTCATTTAGTTCTGCTTCATGACGCTGTGAACAGATTAGCAATTCTTTATCCAAGCACCCCGATCTTATTGATCGATCGCTTCAGTTTTCCTTCCATAATTTGGTCCGATCTTGCATCCACTCTCTCAAAAAATAATCTTCATAGCGAATTTGTTCAGACCTGCCATAATTTTTGGTTAAAACAAATAATAGCTAGGTCATTCAACTAGAATATCAATTCATTCTGCTGACATTTTGGACCTTGTTCGTAGATTCTAACCTTGTAGCTTTTCACCTATAACATATATAGAACGGCTTAGCGATCTCCTGGCTTTTCATGCTACTTTCTCATGTCATCTAGAGAACAACAAAAATCAAAAGAAAACACTTACCCTATATGATAAAGGTGATTACAACAGTTTTAATCATGACCTCGCTGCTTTCCTCGATAACTTTATCCCTGATTTTCAAGTTTGTTCACTGGAATAAAACTGGTTAGCTTTTAAGTCCAAAATACAACGCCTTATCGGTATACACATTCTTACTATCGCAAATACAGAGGAACCTATTTCACCATGGTATCATAAAACAATAAAAAGATGAAGCAACAAAAAGAAACTGTTAATTCGTACAGCTAAAGCTACTAACATGGCGCGCACCTGGAACAAATATTTCGCTGTCTCCGCTATGACGCCGAAGTAGACCAAGCTAAGGGTCACTTCTTTTCTTATACCTTGTCTTATACTGCATAATAACCCAAGGCGCTTCTGGCAGACTATTACTTCCTCTACGTCTAGTGCAGTTTCACAGACTGATCATTCTGAATTTGCATATTCTGATTTAGATTATCCAAATACCCTAAATGATCAGTTTTTCAATGAGTTCACTGATGAACCTCTCGGTAACCTCCCTTAAATTCATTGTCTTAATTATTCCCCTATAGAAAACATGATCTTTTAGCCGAGTGGAATATTAAAAATCATAGAATCATTTCCAAATTCATCATCTGCCGGTGTTGACGGCACCAACCCGAAAATCCTGAAAAATATGTAGTGTCTTATTATCTCTGATTTTTCAGAAGTTGTTTCTTCGTCCTCACTACCACGAGATTGGTGGATCGGGAAGGCCAGTCCAGTCTACAGAAAAGGTAACCGATCTTCACCGCTTAATTACAGACCAATCTCGTTAAGAAGTGTTTGCTGTAAAATCATGGAACATGTAATATATTTCCATACTGCGAAGTTTCAATCATCGCATAATTTTTTTCATCCTAAGCAACATGGCTTCCGCAAAGGTCGTTCCTGTGATACACAACTTGCTCTCTTCCTTAATGACATACATACATGTCTAGATCATAACGTTCCTACGGATGCCATATTCATAGATTTTGAACAATCCTTTAATGAAGTCACTCACGCATGCCTCATTCTTAAATTTCAGGCCTAAACCTTTATTCTTTGGTTCTGGATCGGATCTGTGCTTTCTTAATGGGCTATTATAAATTCGTTCACGCTAATTCTCATTTGTTATCACTTTCCCCTGTTCTGTTTGGCGTTCCGAAGGATCTGTTTTAGGCCACTTCTATTTCTAATTTATATAAATGATTTTCTCTCTAACATCACTTCTAATACAGGGATATTTGCTGACGATTGTGTCACCTATCGCGCAATAGTCAGCTAGTCCTACATTACCATCCTCCAAGAAGACCTGCCACGAGTCCAAGAGTGGTGTAAAACCTGGCTAATGTCATTAAATTCTGCTGAAACTTCCTTTCTTTTATTTCCACCGCGGCGCAACCAGCATGATGCAATTTATACAATTAACAACCTTGCCATTAAATCAATATATATATATATATATATATATATATATATATATATATATATATATATATATATATATAAAAGTATCTCGGCATCCATTTAAGTATAAACCTAATCTATTCGCAACACGTTCATCATGCAACTAATTCAGCTAATGAAGTTTTAGGGTACCTGCGCCGTAACCCTGCCTTAGCTCCACGCTCCATAAAATTGCTTGCTTACTTTACATTTTTAAGCTCGAAATTGGAGTTTGCATGCGCCGCCTATAATCCTAACTTTGCTTACCTCACTGACACGCTCGAATCCGTCGAGAATCGCGCTGCACGACTCTTTTGTTCTAATGTTTCGTATCACACTAGCGTTTCCGCACCGCAGTTTAAGCTTCATTTCATTTATTTACCCTCAGGGCCGCTAGGCATTACAGAGAGGAGTGGGAATAACGTACAAGTAAAAAAAACAAAACCAACAGCTAAAAAATTTGAAAATAGTTACAGCACACACTGGTTTAAGATCAATAAAAGCACTAGCAAAAGGCAGCATTACACAAAACAAACCACAAAAAGAAACAGCAGCAATAAAATAAAACAGATATAGACAGAGACTTATATCAAATTAGTAACAGCGTTACGAAAGGAAACAGTATCAGTAATTTCAGCAATATCGTGGGGAAGGTGATTCCAGCTGACACAAGTTGTGGGTATCAATGAATCGTGAAAACATCTCGTGCGACAAGGAGGGATCCAAACTTTTGTGGCGGTGATCAATGCGTGCTGAATTATACGATGGTCTTTTTAACAACCTCTCTTTAAGATAAGGACTATGATAAATTTTGGGAAAAGTACATAATGAAGCTATTGACCTGTGATAGGAAAGAAGCGGTAGGGAAAGGTTAGCTTTCATGGCAGTTACACTACTAGTACGATGATAGTTGGAAAGTATGAAACGACAACCGCGGTTTTGAGCTGATTCTAAGTCAGAAATGAGAGATTAGACCCCAGGGTTCCACACCAATGAAGCATATTTCAGTTTAGAGAGGACCAAAGTTTTGTAAAGTAGTAGTTTTAATGAACTCGGTGCACATGAAAAATTTCTGCGAAGGTATCCAAGGATGCGGTTAGCGTTATTTATAATGTAGTCAACATGAGGTTTCCAAGACAGGTTAGAAGAGGCATGAACACCCAGATATTTATAAGACCACACAGTTTCAAGAGTGATGCCATTAATGCAGTAGGTAGAGTGTGTAGTAGACAGATGAGAAATGGGCAAATGCTCGCATTTAGTAATGTGTAGCTTCATATTCCACAGGTTACACCAATCCAGTACCTTGGTAATATCTGCCTGAAGAACAGATGCATCATTATCGTCATTAATTTCACGGCAAATAACAGCATCGGCACAAAGACAAACGGAAGACGGTATAGTAGTTGTTAAGTCGTTTATATAAATGAGAAACAGGAGGGGCTCAAGAACGGACCCTTGAGGCACACCAGAGCCAACAGGCGAGGAATCTGAATTGACGTTATTTGCTGTTACGAACTGACTTCGGTTTGAAAGAAAACAGTACAAACATGCAAGTAATGTGGAATCGATGTTAAGGCTGTTTAGTTTAAGAAAAAGAAGCTCATGTGAAACCTTGTCCAACGCTTTATAAAAATCCATAAATATAGAATCAGCACAGGACCCGCGATCTAGAATGCAATGCAAGTCATTTGTGAAGCATATGAGTTGCGTTTCGCATGAAAATGATTTACGGAAGCCGTGTTGGGCATTACTTAAAAAGCAATTGGATTCTAAAAAGGTAGCAAGATGAGAGTAGATGACATGTTCCATGATTTTACATGGAATGCTGGTGAGCGACACAGGGCTAGAGTTATCAAGGGCAATGTTTATCGCCAGACTTGTGCAGCGGGATCACCCTCCAACCTTCCAGTCATTGGGAATACAGCCTCTTTCCAGAGACTGGCCAAACGGTTTGGCAAGGATCATAGAACTGTACATCTTTGTATTAACCAGAAATTTCGTATTAATGTTATCGACACCACCGGGGGAAGAAATCTTAAGGTTTTCATTTATTCTCAGGATGCCAGTTGTGTCAAAAAGAATTGGATCCATGGGAAAAGCATCCAAGACCGGACACTCCTGATTGGTAAGGCAAACATTGCCAGAAAAAGCAGCAACAAAAACACTATTAATAACACTAGCGCATTCATTAGGTGAACATGCAAAGCCGTCAGAAAATGTAAGTAGTATTGACGAACTATCTTTCTGGTTCACAGTGTTCCAAAACTGTCTAGGGTTATTAATCAGCAGAGCAGGCAAAGTACTGTTAAAGAAGGAGTCCTTAGCAATTTGAGATCTAATTTGTACTCAGCGGCCGCAGAAAGGTAACCGTCCCATCTATGTTGAGAATTCAATTATTTGGCCGAGCGAAACAAACGATTTTTCTTATTGGATAGCCTTTTTAAAATGTTATTAAACCACGGTGATTGGCTATTACACCGCAAAAGTCTTAAAGGCACAAATGTATTAGTGAGACGTTCAACAGTGTCCCTAAACAATTCCCAGTTAGTGTGGACAGAACGCTGTGAAAATTCAGGTAAATAACTGTTTAAGAAAAGAGCTAATTCCCGAATAATGGCATGATAGTCCGCCCGTTTGTAATCTCTACTAGACTTGAAGATGCTCCGGCGATTAGGAATTTTAATTTTTACATCGAAATGAAGCAAGGAGTGCTCACTGAGACCAGGTAAGTACGGGATTGAAGGAATAAGATCCGGCGCGTTGGTTAACACAAGGTCTAATACATTGGAAGATGATGGCGTGACTCGAGTTGGCTTAGTAACTAACTGCAAAAGGTTGAAATCCAAACAGGTTCGCAAAAAGTTATTGCATTCGGTAGAAGAGGGGCGATGATACGGCGATGTATTAGCCAACACGATGCTGGGATAATTGAAGTCACCAGCAAGAAGGATTGCCGCACCCGGATAACGTTCTTCGATCATGTCAAGATCATCATGCAAATCTTCAACGAAAGTTGCACACGAAGACGGGGAACAGTAGCATATGCCCAAAATTAGTTTCCTGAAATGAACACGAAGTTCAACCCAAACCAACTTTAAAATGTTAGAAAAACTAAAGCGGGAAGACAATATTATCGGCGATGGCTATTAGAACACCTCCTTCACTTCTGTGACCTCTATAAGTACAATAAACGTTGTAGCGCTTCTAGCAATCAAACAGTTCCTTCCTCTCTATCTTTGCAGAGAGCCACGTTTCGGTCACCAATACAACATCGTCATCACATGAGTCGATGACAGAGTTTAGATCTTCCCGCTTTGGTATTATGCGTCTGATGTTTGTGAAAAGAATTGAAAGCGCTGTCTTATCTCCAGTCGCCCGTCCACTGCCCCTCCCGTATCTCTATGGCGAAGCGTGTGGCGAGCCAGAAGCAGAAGCAGTGCGATAAGGGGCCACTAAATATCCCGGTGGGCCAGCTAGCTCTAAAATGCTGTCGAGAATAGGGTCAAAGGAGTAGCATTTGTTGTTACAACTCAGTTTGTTATACCTCAGCTTATACTTAAAGTCAGCATTCTTCGCGAATTGCACAAGCTTCTTTCTAGCTACAAGTGTCTGCAAAGGATAATCTTCACTTACAGTGACCTTTTTGTTTATAAGTTTGTCAGCCTGCCCTAGGATTTGTTGTTTTGTTTTGAAAGACCGGAACTTCACAACAATCGGACGACACTTTTCATCCGAGAACACAAGAATCCTGTGTGTTCGCTCAAACATGTCATTCGTAATAACAGGATCAAAGCAGCCTGAAACAAGGTTCAATAATTTTTCTTCCGTTCCATCCCACGTTTCCGACAAACTGTCGGGTACGCCGAAGAACAGAAGATTGTCCCTGCGCTGCCGGTCTTCCAGCTCAGCCTGTCCAAGACGTAACTTGTTATTTTCATTGACAAGCTGATCGGTTAGCTCACGCAAAATCCGCAATTCCCCATGCGCCGCATCGCTGGCGGATGATTTAGATTCGACTGCCGACAGCCTCGCGTCAATATCGGCAATGTTTCTAATCATAGATTCCTGATTTAGTTTCATTTCACTTATAGAGGCTATTAAGTGTGATTGTCCTAACTCTATTTTAGCGGTCCTTGAATTAACGCCTTCTAACAGAGTCAACATGTCGTTAAGCTTTTTCTGCAGAGAAATATCAACAGCGCTGTCTTCGGACCGCGTGGCAGCGCCAGAGCCCGCCCCAGGCCCAGAGTTAAGCTCAACATCCCCCGACACCAAAAGTAGTTGACGAGAAACATCGAAGCACTGGGCGAGCAAAATCAGCAGCACTCCCAGGCTTGGGAACAGGAGAAGGCACATATTGCTCCATTTCTTAGCAAACATGGATTCCTTATTACCAACCTGCATGAAGAAACGTATTCCGTGAAGCAGTCGCATGACGACGCTGTCCCCACGCCCACTGAAAGGCGCAGGCCGCTGCAGCCCGTTCTTATCCGGACTTGACGATGGAGCCATAGTGTAGCAGGGTTGCCAGAGTTCTCCAATTTCCACGCTGCCAACTTGAACGTCGACAGTCACAGGCGTAGCCGGAATGGCATCAGCCGGTGCCATTGGTCCCGTGCTGAGTTGAAGCATTGCCGTTATCTGCATGAAGAAACTCATTCCGTGAAGCAGCCGCATGACGACGCTGTCCCCACATTGGCCTGTCGTCGCGAATTCGCTCATCTTTCTTTTTATCATAAATTTTACCATAACTTTGATCACGAAGTTATTCCTATCACATGCGCTTATCGTATTTCCCGTAATTGTCAGCCTAACGTCGTATACTCTGTGAAAGCCCGCACTGAACCATATCACCAGTCTTTTCTCCTAAAAACAGCCTGAGACTCGAATGACCTTTCATCCGAAGTGGCAACCACCATCGACTTCAGCAAATTCAAAACAGCCATCGAAAATCATCTGTATTCATGCTAAGTGCCTTTTCAGCCCGCCCCTCATGTAATGTCCCTTGGGGACCTTCGAGGAACGAATAACTAAATAAATTATGTTTTTTTGCCTATTTCGATTACTGACTCATTATTTTAATTTATTGCGATATTTAAAAATGAATGCATATTTACTCTATTATAGGTTCGGTATTTCATTCATTATAAGCTATGCGCAAACCCTACTACTAAAAAAGTAATTTCCGGTGAATGAGAGTTCTAAAGTTGTGATTGAAAGGAAGCCACGAACATTACATGGTCATGAAGTAGAATCACCAAGCATGGCTTTAAAATGTGTGTAATTTATTCATACTGCTGGCACAAACAGAAATCTCATCTTCTAGTACCGCTGAGTAAGAAACCTTAACAGATGCCAACATCCGAGGTTTGTCAACATCAGCCCTTGTTACAGCTGCTTTTGTACGCAGCCATAAATCTTCAAAGGAATTACAAGTCTGGACCTTTGACTTCATGCATGAAGAATCATTACTCTTTTTTTGGGGGGGAGGGGGGGGGGAGCAAGTCCAGTCCCCACTTTCGGAATTCCGCCGAATAGGCGAACAACCGAACAGATGGCACTGCGCTGGACCGTGCTGAAGTCTGAGAAAGTAAGTTGACAGGTGGTTAATTGGTCAATCCAAGAGAAATTCGTAGCGTTAGACTTCCTTCACCCTTTGCATGACACCACACATCGCACACATTTCTGGACATCCGCCTATATTTCACATTGAGGCTTCTTTGTAGGTTTTTGTAGCTTACTTGCGGTATATAATTGGACTGTATTTTACGTTCGGGATTTTTCTAGCGGCGCCGACGAATGCATCCCTGGATATACAAAAATGTGTGGACAAAGAGAGGTAAAGGTAAGGACGTAAAATATATTCCTGCATTAAAAACTGTAGTGCAGCTACCGAAGCAGTTCCTCCTGCGACTGGTCTCACCTCTAGTGGCCACAGTGAACCTGGTGTCACGGGGGGATAAGGTCGTACGCATTTCCCCCGCTTCTCGACCCACCGGTAACACCATTAACATTATCTTCGTTTCTCCTGAGTGGTTGTGCAGTGTTATGTACCTGGTGTAATTTATTGTTTTATTTATTTTTGCAGCCCCCTCGGGCTCTCTTTCGGACTTTAGTGTAGAACGAAGGTATGAGACTTGGTGGACAGCAGACATACGGTGAAATGCACACAAAGCACTCGTACTGCGAATGAGAAACAAACATTGCTAAACTAAAATGATATCAATGAAATACGCCCGTAAAGAAGCCATCAGCGGCATGTTGCTCGTGATATGATGGCGACGAACAAAGTGCTGACGTTGGTGTCCCGTTAACTCCTTCCACATTGCACGGAGCACGATCTACTGATGACTGCTTTGTTCTCCGAGGTGTCCTCTTGAGTGGTCGGGCTGCGTGGGCACGTGAATCACTTGTGCGCCAGCATGCACAGGTGCTCTTCATTAATACTGGTCACAGGCTCTCAGTATGGCGGCAATGAATCCTGACACCGCGTGCATATGCGCCAAGAGAGAGCATTCCACCCCACATATACCACCTAGGCGTACGCCTGCGCACTACAAGTGTTCCATTGTAACTTGGCTGCTCTCTACAGAGTTTACGTTTTTGTTTATGTAGCAACGAAATCTGCTACTCGCTAGCTTGCCAAAGAAGGCGCCCAGCCTGGCCGCCGTAGCATAAGCGCTCTGTATATAAGCGATAATTTTTATGTTGCCAAACCGTCAGTGCACGTAGATAACTGGCCATTCTGTGTAACGCCTGTAGATCTGCCTCCCTCTCTTTTCTTCATAACATAATGGGTTAGCAGGAACCAGGACGACGGACGAGCTACATATACAAACACAACAGGCGCAAACTTCTGGCTGGATTATGTCCAGCCTTGACGCTTCCACCTACATCCGAGGCCTACGCAACTCATTTCGCCACATTACTCCTGTCACCTCCTGCAGCCCGTCACCCTCAGTCCGGTTTGTCAGCCAGGACCTGGCCTCCTGCACCCATGTCTTCGTCCGCCGTGACCACGTCCGTCCCCTCTCACGCTGGCCTACGATGGACCGTTCCGCGTCCTCCATCGTGCGCAGAAGACCTTCACGTTAGACGTCAACGGCCGTGAAGACGTCGTGGCTGCTGACCGCCTCAAACCAGCCTACATTGCCACTCCTCTGCTCGTCGGCCGTGCGCTCGCTCTCGCTTCGACTGCACCACCATTGTGAGCAGTTTCCTCCAAGCACATTCGCTGGGCGAATGCTGTGGTTTCGCTCTACGGGGGGAGCCCTGTAGCGCCCCTCGCTCCGCGCTCGGCTCGCAGGCCATGGCACGCGGCGCCGGACAAGAAAGAGGAAGTTGGGCTAGGCAGTCGTAGCCCGAGCAGCGCAAATAAACAGTTCGAACCTCAACGCTGTCGGAGCTGGTTCTTCCTCGCCTTAGCTCTGACAGGGGCTAATGTGGGGGATGCTACATATATTTATAAATTTCGACCACAGAGGTTCTTTGACGCGCACTGGTATCACGTAGTAGACAGGAGTCTTTCATTTCGCCTTCATCGAAATGCGACCATCGCAGCAACGATAAAACCTTTGTCCTCGAAATGTACCGACGAGATCGTTAAACACCGAGAGAGCCCGCTCCGCTAGCAGTGGCCTGTGTGCAGCGAGCACGTTGATGAACTGGGGAAGTCCCAGTGCGGCAAATAAGATACATTTGGCCCTCCTGGGTTTATTTAACGTGCGCTTACATCGCCGAGCACACAGACGTTTTTTTTTGTATTTCACCTTCCTCGAAATACGGAAGCAGCAGCCGGGATCGAACCCATGATGCTGACACATTGAATTGGTGTTAGAGTGGCGGGCACTGTTACAAAATGAGATACGCGAAATGATGAGAATGGTTCACTGGAGTGTCGTTACATGCTGTTTTAAAGAAATATTACTCCGTAAAATCGACGCATAAATTACATTGGCCCCTATTCAGTTAGAATAGGAGGCCTATTCTACAATTCAATTAGATGCTCGACCCTACATAGCGAAAATATATCTAACCTTACTGTCTGAATGCTCTACACGAAAACGATTAATTTTGGCCCTGCAAATGAAGTGGCAAAAAAGGGGCAATGCTGCATTCTTTGTTATTGTCGACAGCTTCTCCTTGCTGCCTGAATATTATAAAAGGCTGGGGCCTTTTTACGGAAGGCGCGAGTAGTTGAATTTACAGCTTTATAACGAAGCTTTTTTTTCACCTGTATTAAAGTTCACTGATCCACAAAGAAGTTTGCGCGTTTCCAGGTGCCAACAGGGAGACGAATTCGTCCGCATAACAACGCCTGTGTCCAACGACTCCTTCCATGTCATCGAAAACAAGACATTGCGTAGAATCAAAGGATGGAGCCTGAATCACATGACAGCAAGCCACACTTTATCTAGGTTCAAGAGACAAACACAACGATAACGTAATAAAAATCAAAGAACAATTGAGGCTGAAGGCTGTTTTGCCCGATAGCGTAATACCTCTATACCGTGCTTCAGCTGCCTGTTTGTGACGCAGTAAATAAACTTGAGCAACATAGCGTAGTGGGCGTGATACCACTGCATAGTGAAAGAACAATAATAGCGCAAGAAACGAGGGACTAGATAAAGAGAGAGATAGATGAGCGCTGAACTTATAACTGGTATTTTTTATTCGCAATTACACACTTAAATACATGTCCACCCCGAAACATCCTGATGTCATAGTCAGCACAGAAACAAAACCATTAATCTCGAAATGTGCACCCCGACAACGATAAAGGCATGTATCCTGCCACAAGGATCCAATGTAGTGCTTGGGCAGTCTTGCTAATTCACGTGTCTGGTTGTTGTTTGATAGGATAGGCCTCTATGATTTCTCGCACAAATTGATCTCTGTGGCAATGCAAAACAGTCGTATAGTCCAAGTAGGATTGCCTTTGCTGATTCTATAATGTGTGACAAATTTCAACGAAGAAAATCCTTCCAACTTCTGTCCATGCACTCACTGGCGTTTGTTGGCTAGGCACCTACTTGTTTGACCCAAGGTGAAATTGTCACCACCGGAGGAAGGTATTCGGTAAACCATGCCACCTTGCAGTACAGAGCACAGAGTACGTTTCTTTTAAATATTTTTGTCCTATAACGTGTTTTCTGCGACACACTCATTACAGAAAAAATGCGCGGAGCACCTATGATGTCCTATCAATATATAGTTTCTTGATGAAACATTAACCTTTGAGCGCGCTAATATACAATGCATTTTCAGCCTGATAGTCACATTAATACCGCGAAAGATGCGGTTTCGGTTTAGTGAAGACAAAGCCCTAATAAACGGCAAATATACAAAACAGAACGAAAGAAGCGCTACTTTTGCCTGCTTATTGATGATTGTAACGAGTGAGTATCCCCCATGTGGAGCTGTGTGTAAACACTTTATCGCACTAGCCAGCGCAGGAGCTCTGTGTTTATGGTGCTCGGCTGCTGACCCGAAAGACACGGGTTCGATCCTGGCCGCGGCGGTGGCATTTCGATCGAGTTGAAATGCCAGAGGCCCATGTACCGTGCGATGTACGTACCGGCCCCCACAAAAGTTTTCGGAACACGAAAATTGGAACAAAGCCTAATTACCGGTACTAGGCAGCCTATCCATGTACCCATGAAGAGAAATGTTTGCTTGCTAAAAATCCTGCTTGGTGATGCAGCGCGACCTGCATTATGTACCCCTAAGTGCCTGGCTGCGCTTCTAGTCAGCGATGAAATTTATGTTTTAGTGACTTCGGTGTTCAGAAAACTTTTATGGCCACCTGTACACTTTACACGACCCCGGGTGATCGAAATGACACGGTTCATTCCAGTACGGCGTCTCTTACAGCCTGAGTCGCTTTGGGAGGCTAAACACTATAAAAACGTAATCTTTCATTTCTCTCCCCACAGGCTATAAATCACCCGCTTCCATTATGGATAGACCTGGGCAACAATCCCTTGTGCCATCGTTTTCTCCTCTACAACCTGACTTGTTCGCGTTTGTTCTACTTCACTTCTTCTACTTCTACTTCTTCTACGTTTCTTCTACTTCTACTTAACTTGAGCTGAGCCCTTTTTGTTAGGCTCCACGTTTCTGCCCCGTAGGTGAGTGCTGTTGCACAGTTTTCTCTTGAGGGATATTGGTAAACTGCCATTCATGACCTATGAGAACCCGCCGTATGGCTTCCACCCCATTCTTATCCTTCTAGTTATTCCCCTCTCATGATCCGGATCAGCTGTCGCTACCTGCCCTAAGGAGACGTATTGTCCCTCGCTACCAATTGCGAACTGCTGTTCCCTTGACAGAATGTTGAAGGTTACTCTGGTTCTCGGCGTGTTAATTTCTAGACTCACCGTTCTGCTCTGGCTGTCTAACTCATTGATCATGTTTTGCAGTCGCTTGTTTTGCAGTTGCTTGCTGCTTGTTTTACTACCTCTTCATACCCTATGGTAATTACAAACGGCCGTACGCTGGCAGGAAACCTTACTATAATGCGAACTGGAATGTGCCATCTCCTTCATAACCTTTCTAAACCTCTCTAAGAATTAGCGGAGGAACTAGTAGAACAAAGGTGAGCAGACACAGACAAGTTGTTCCCAGAGCACCTGAACACGCCCACAAATGCGTGCGAGATTGCAACGAACTGTGTCATCTACATCTCTGCATACATAGCAGCGTAGAAGGTTGCTGTGGCCGCATTCACGCGCAAATTTGTTTTACGCTACCTGATAACCCTATACGGAGCGAAGATACCTTATGTGTCCCACCACAGATTCCTGGGCCTTATCATTAATCGGCGTTGGTCATGGTCGAGGCATATAATATACTCAAGAAAAGACATGCTAATTTTTGCCATGTTCTTGGCTTCGTAACAGGTATGAAATCGGGTCCAACGGACCGCTGCTTGCTAATACTTTACGAGATTCTGTTCGTAGGCTACATTCGTTACAGCCACTCAGTACTGTCTAATATCAGCATCTGCTCCCGGTGGTCGTTAGAGAGCGCTCAAGCCTACACATATTTCCACCTTTCTTCTCACCCCAGTCGTCACCCGTCACGACCCTCTTTCTTCTTCTCTTCGCCTTCCCCAGCGGAGAGCAGCATCCCAGAGATCCATTTTTCCGACCGACCTCTTTGCTCATGTTATCATTAAAGTTATCTCTGTCTCTTATGCACCGAAGAAGGAAACCCTTAAGATGAAATCTAGAGATAAATTTAGCCACTCTCTGCAAATTTAGGTAATTTTTCAGGAATACACACAAGCACAGACGCTCAAGAAATCGTCACCACATCACCAAGATACTAAGAGCGCGGGCCCTATACCTGTTAGCCCATTTAGATCACGGGGCGTACAACACCGCAGCGGAATTTTTTCATTCGCCTCATATGTGTTGCGCACCTTATCGCAAACTCTTTCGTTGGCTTGTAGAAAGTATCTTCGTGACGCCCAGGCACTAAGGGATCCCCTGTTCTGCTCAAAATGCTCCATATATGATTACTGCAGCGTTAATTTGTCACCTCTCCGGGTGACAAAACTGAATCTCGACAGCCATCTAAAGAACCCCGTAGCACGGAAGGGGTTCCTATTCGGCCGGCTCTCACCTGATCCATATATACAACTTTACGGTTAACTTTCTCACACTATCAGAAAACGCGGGAAAATATGCCAAACCTTCTTGTGGATCTACTCTTCCTTTCCTATTTTACAGTTATCACATGCGTGCGGCCTGAAATACATGACTTCAAAAAAAAAAGAACCAAAACGAATTCACACTTTAGAAAATGTTGGATACGGCGGAAAGCGAAACTAAAAAATAAATTCGTCACGTGTAACTGAGAGTAGCAGAAAGGATCGGTTTCCTGCAAATGTGCCGATAGATAACACGAGAGGAGCTGGTCCCTCTGCTCCAGGTTTTAGCTTTTTAATCTTAAACTTTGCAATGAAAAGTTCACGCACCACTTGAGCTACAATGCGATGCGCAGATGAATACGCGCCTGAGGGCTCGGCGTTGAGTGCCGCTCGAAGCAGATAAGTTTACTGCATCGGCTCTTACTTAAGTAAACAAGCAAAATAAAAGATGTGCCGCGGGGAAAACCGAATTTCATATCACTGAAAGCGTAAGTTGCGTTTGAACCTTGAGCCTTCGCCTCGTAATGGTGAAGTAATCAATATTACCATGAAATTTATCAAAGTGAATATGGTGTGCTGTGCGATGTCAGTGCACGTAAAAGAACCCCAGGTGGTAAAAATTCCCGAAGCCCTTCACTACGGCGTCCCTCATAGCCTGAGTCGCTTCGGGACGTTAAACCCCCATAAATCAAACCGTTAAAAGTGAGTACGCTACAGCTGGAGACTTTGTCGTAGAGGAAGGGGGATTGGGAGAGAGGGCGTCTTTTATCTACTGCAGTTTTAAATTATTACGTTTCATATGCAGTGCTGAATGCTTCCGCTTCCTTTACACTGGGTACCAGTAGATTTCTGGCATATATCGACCATGTTTTACAAATATACAAACACTATTTCTCCCAGCAATCTCTTTCTTTCGGTCTCATTATGCAAAAGTAGTAACTGCAATGCTAGATTCAAATGGTTTGGTATTGTTGGATGCAAAACAGAGAAGATAGGTTCTAGAAGTCCCAGGTGTGAACGTAACGTGTGCACTCGATTGGGAAACGAACAAACAGTTAGAATTTTCGTTGTTTTGGTGATTTCGGCACTACATAGTTTCTGTGTTCTCTCCACTTTGAACTCAAGAGGGCATGAGTGCATGCGCTCCTGCGTGAATCCCCCATCCGAAGGCCCCCTGAGCCCGGTTTAAATAACCGCGGGCTAAAAGGTTGGCGGCCTCGTTTCCGGGATTCCCGGAGTGCGCAGGCACCCATACCCGCTCCACTTGGCGGGGCGTGGAGTGGGGGGGGGGGGGGGGGGGGGAGTGCAGCGGCGACCCCAGTATGCCAAAAGGAGGAACATAGACTTGGCCTCATGCAAAAATTTAGAATCGCTGTTTTAGAGTCTGTTGAATTATACCGGCTATCTGTGCGGGTGATGGCGGTTGCAATGGCGGCTTCTTTTGCCGCCTCCGGGGAGGTGTCTAGAGAGAGTGGTAGCGTGAGGAGGGCGAATGAAGAGGAGTTTATTAGTTTAATGAAACGAAGTGTGCAGCCGGCGTGCGTTTCTGGATTTTGTGGTTCAAACATTTTATAGAACGACCCATGCCCGAAATATTAAGACGAGCTGTCGTGATAGATGGCACTGGAGCCTGGGATATTGCGGCTGGCGGGCTATATGGTCAACATTAGGACAGTCGTGTCGAGCTAAGTGAGGCCACGGTAGGGGCCGAAGGTCCGTTCGTAGTGCAGTCAGCTCTGTCTGGCAAAACAGACATCGGACGTAAGGCTGGGATAGGGAGCTGGTGCGGGGCCGGGTGCGACGACAAGTCTCGTACGCGTCTTTTGCGGCAGAATAAGTAGCGATAAATATTTACTACTTCTTTAAGAAATACAAAATACACCTACAAGATATGTCCCTCGAGCCTTTCACTTTTTATTTTTAAGGCGAAAGCCTTACTAGCCCTGTAGGACGAAATTCGGTCGCCGACGATTGTTGTTGGGCCCAAAGAGATGCCGTCGCCGCAACCGTCGTCTAGCCACCGAAGTGGCGAGTGCGACTACGGCATGCACTACAGATCGCAAAAGCAGCCTTCCCCCGTTGCCTCCGATGCGCCATTTGCTCGTACGTCACAACTGACGCATCTCCATGCGGCGCCAGTCATGCGGTGATATTCGTACCAAAACTGTAACGCAACCGTCTGTCGTGCAGCGTTCTGGGGGGGTGTCATACGATTTCTTATATATAGCCTACGTCTCTAGTCAGGTTCGGAGCTAGATCTCGACAGAGATTCGAACTGCTCACATACGTACCTCCAAATGTATGCCTTTCTCCGACTTCCATAACAAAATTGTGACGCAACCCTTCGTCATACAGCTTTCTGAGTGGTGTCTTACGATTTCTCGTTGCTCATAACATACAGCTTCTGTTTCGCTACAGGGATTCCAACGAGCGAAATATAAACTAACGAGGAGATATACATTCTTTCGTCTTCAGAGCACGTAAGCAGACTGAAGTCCCCTCCACATTTTTTTATTCGTTTCATCGCAGTGTCTTGTTTGCCCAAGAGTAAAATTTATGTACAAAACCCTTCTCAGACAGAAAGAACCACGTGCATTTCTTCGCAGTATTGTCAAGTTATGTCAGAGTCGCGTTTTGCTTGAGTCTCTTTTCGACAAATGAAAGAGCCGCGAGCAGTTTTCGTATTGTTACGCAATAGTCTTTGCAAAGTATCTTTGCAAAGATTGGTCTGGTTGTTGAAGCTGTCGAGGAATAAATGCTCACATGATTTTTGCAGCGCGTTTTGGAAACCCAGCTTTACTATGCCCCGCTTGACAAGTTTTGTGTGAGCTGACGTGAAGGGCAGGAGTGGCTTTTTGCCTCTAGGTTGGTAAGACCAGCAGGTGTGGTTATCGGAAAATTGGAGGTTAAGGTCAAGAAATCTGATCGACTGATCGTTGGGTGTTTCATGTGTCAAAGGGAGAGGCAAGCATCGGTCAAATAAGGAAAGGGCCTGCGACACCGCTGAAGTGAAAGATTCCTGGCTGCAGTTTAGAAGGACGAGATAGTCGTCAACGTATCGGAAAACTTTTACCACGGCCGTCTCAGCAATCAAGTCATGCATCTTTCTATCATGTTGGGCTAGAAAACGTTCACTTAGAATGGGCGCTACACATTGGTTCCCAAGGTGAAGAAGCAAGCTGCGCGCCTTTGTAAGTCACTCAAATTGGACAATCTGGCCTGTAGAATTCAGTCTGCGAGTGTTCTCAGCGGAAACGTGTTCTTCTCCGCAAAGACCCATAAGTCTGGGACCCCGTTTCGCGTTATAGTTTCTGAAAACGAATCTTGGCAAAAGTCGGTCGCAGTTTTCCTTAGGGACAAGCTGAAGTTAATAACCATCGACGACCCTTTCGTGGTCAACGGATCAGATAAGATCATCGAATATTTAAACACTATCCGTGAAAGCAACTTAAAAGCAATTTCCGTAGACATAAAGGATTTGTATTACTCGTTACCGCATAACGAATTAATGCTCTGCATTGAAGCTGCTATTGATACATTCGGAGCAATAAGTTTCCAAAATGATGTCGGTCTTTCCGCCCGTGATTTTTTGCGACTTTTGGACTTCTGCCTAAAATCAACATTCGTTACTTGGAATGATCACAAGTATATTCAAAAGCAGGGTGTGTGTATTGGGTCTTGTGTAGCGCCCATTCTAAGTGAACTTTTTCTAGCCCAACATGATAGAAAGATGCATGACTTGATCGCTGAGACGGCCGTGGTAAAAATTTTCCGATACGTTGACGACTATCTCGTCCTTCTAAACTGCAGCCAGGAATCTTTCACTTCAGCGGTGTCGCAGGCCCTTTCCTTATTTGACCGATGCTTGCCTCTCCCTTTGACACATGAAACACTCAACGATCATTCGATCAGATTTCTTGACCTTAACCTCCAATTTTCCGATAACCACACCTGCTGGTCTTACCAACCTAGAGGCAAAAAGCCACTCCTGCCCTTCACGTCAGCTCACACAAAACTTGTCAAGCGGGGCATAGTAAAGCTGGGTTTCCAAAACGCGCTGCAAAAATCATGTGAGCATTTATTCCTGGACAGCTTCAACAACCAGACCAATCGTCTTTTTACAGCAGGCTACCCTTTGCATCTGCTTGTATCAGTCGCCGGCTCCATGATCAAGAAGCCCCGGCCACACCTCGGACCTGCTGCTTCAAACGATAACCGCAGAAATTTTGTGGCAATGCCCTACCTCCACACCATCGGCCATCGTCTAAAGAAAGTCGCACAGCGCGCCGGCGTGGATGTCGTCTTCACGGCTCCCAACAAGCTTTCCGCCCTCTGTTCCAAAGTGAATAACCCGCCGGAAACCTGACGGTGTAGGGTGGCACACTCTGATCAATATGTCCCCTGTGATTTAGAAATAATTTACTCCATCCCAGTGTCATGCGGGAAGAGGTACATCGGTCAAACGGGAAGGTGCATCAATATCCGCCTACAAGAACATCAAAACGACGTAAATAGTATAGCAATTTCTGGGCACCTGGCTAAGCACTGTAAGAAGTGCAAAATCACAGAAGACGACACTGAAAGAATCTGCTCCCCTGACTTTAATCGCTGCACCACTATCGGCCTAGGACGAGATAGGTTGACGAGGGAAATCCTAGAAGCCCTCCAAATTCATCAAGCTGGTGAACAATGCGTGAGCACTGCATCCCTCTCCTTGTCGGAAAAAGAGCTAAATTTTCTGGGTGGCCTGATGAACACTTAAGTTGTCTTGTGCAACCTATAGCCTAATGATTCTGTGATCCCTTGTTGGTAGTGCCTTTAGTTTGTTTTATGCTTCGCTGCATCTTAAGATTTTAACGCTTTTATCTCCCCCTCCCCTTTTTGGGCACGCTTTTAAAGCTTGTACGTCTTTCATTTTTATGTTTCACCTGTATTTTCACATCTGTGTCCCTCTTGGTTTTAATGCTCCCCCCCCCATTGGTCTTGGTATTGTTACTGTCACCTGACCACCTTTTTGTGGCCCTTTACACCGTTTTTTATCACTTACTTCATTCGTTGCTGTTTCTGAAATTTTGTGACGCGACCACACTGATTGGCGGTATCGCTGCAGCAGCCCTGTTAAGCACCCTCGCATGTCTCCTATTTAAGCATCTTTTCTTCAAAATAAATTTCAGTTGTGAGTCAGCGCTCGTGTGTGTCCGTTCTTCGTGTGTCTGTGTTTCATTGCGCTGTTTCTTCCCTTAAATGCATTACCAACTAGCCCTGAACCTTGCTCTTCTAAAGAAGTATAGCCGCCTAAATTTTAGGCACGTGTTTTCTTGTTTGTAATGATGCGTAAGGCCTTATTATACATGAATTACCACCTGGTATTCTCCTACGATAGCTAAATAATTTATAATCGCATTTCTTTCTCGTGTTGTTTCGGTTTCAACAGATGAATGACAGTGACGTCAACATGGCGCTTACAGGTCACGAGAGACATAAAAAAACTGCAATATAAACGCTGATTCCACATTCGTTGTAATTCCGGCTTGTAAGGAAGGCTGGATTCAGCCCTGCAGTACAATAAAACAACGAATCAGAGATTATATCGACGTTTTTTCATGTCTCACGTGACACAAAAGAACTCTTTGACGTCACAGCCATCGTTTGAGTGTTGTAGCCGAAACTGAATCAGCAAGAGAGAAAAAATTCGATTATAAATAATTTAGCGGCTGTAGGCGAAAATCACATGGTGATTCATGCGTAGTATTGTCTTCCGCGTCGTTGTATAGAAAAAAACATGCACTGAAAATTAGATGTCTGTACTCTTTTAAGATTTGTCCTCCTAGATAATGATGACGTGGTAAGGAAAATTAGATTGGGCACATTTTTAGAATATTTCGCCCTATTCGAAAGGATTTAACGAATTCGGTTCGAGCTGTTTTCTTTCGCTGGTGAAATGGATTTTATGCGAGCAGTGGACACGCACTTGAGGATTGTCAGTAAGCACTCGGCGTCTTCTTTTTCTCAATGTATTTCATCGTTTCCAAGGAAGCTGTTAGGAAATAAGTTCATGATTGCGCATCAATCTGAAGCTCCGCCGTAACAAAGTGTATTTCCATATTGTGCAAGCGCATATGCAAACTAATAGCGAAGAAATACTGAAAACGACGTCATGCCAAGGCGAAGCCCTGTTTTACTCGATATTCAAGGCGGGTGTGTCAGTTTTGATATAGGACAGAGGCGACGGGCTTGGTGTATCCTCTGTTAACAATAAATCATTTTTTTTATCTGCAATGTTGCTGCTGCTTTGATGGTTCCTTCATTTGGTTTTTCTATTAGTCTTGGGTAGTATGAAATATCTTAAAGAAAGCATTCAAACAACCTTTGTGTTTCATTACTATTTGAACAAGAACACGCAATCGCCTTGCGAACGTATATGCCCACCGCCGCTTTTTGGTGTTGTTGAAATCCCAGGACATACCGTTATCTACAGTGATTCCTTATTTCATGCATCATACAACTACATGGATATCACCAAAAATAATATTTCAGCCAAGATAGCATGACAATCAGAAGCGTGTTCTCGTCTTTGACATTTAGAGTTAACAATAAGAAAAAGTTGATTTTCTGTTCAGTTCAGAATTTTCCTTTACTCTTCACCGACTAAAGCATAACGATAGCGGGGCGTGGTGCCACCGGAGCTAATTACAAAACGGAGCAAGTAAATTTACGCATTAAATTTTACTACAAGGCTATATATAGCCAGCCCAGTACTCATGCAGTTCAGCACCATTACCCCTGATTCTGGCAAAGCTAATACCGAGGCGAGTTGGTTGATCATTATAAGAACGTATGCGGTAAAAGCGACACAAGAAGAAAACACTCACACGACAAAAGCACATATTGAGCTTTTGTCTTGTGTGTGTTGTCTTCTTGTGTCGCTTTTAGCGCATACGTTCGCACCGCTCATACGTTTCTTAGGCCAATTTTGGACCCTACAATAAAAATATTTATTTTTTTGCAGACAAAACCCTAATATATAACGGAATAGTATTCAATCCAAGAACGCATTCTCTGACATTGCACTAAGAAAGTTGGCCTTCTTTAGCAAGAACCGCGAGTTTCGTGACAGGGACACGCCTATAGGCGATAGGAAAGTAGTGAGGGTTTGTCACGTTACAACAGTTAACGCTCGATTTCCACGTAACATAAAAGCGTTCAGCGTGGTCAGAGTTGACGAGGACATTGAAAGAGACAAGAAGGCAACGCAGCGCCGCTACTAAGTCGATCTCTAACTTGAATGCCTGCTTAATGTTAAGGCAAAATAGCAATGCCACTGCTTCGCCTCGAAGGAAAACAAAAATTTGTCTCATTATTTTTGGCAGGCAGTACTTTTGCATCAAAATCTGAAGTTTTCCAGCTCTGATTGCGCCAACCTTTTTCTCGACATTTGTCGCTCCAAAAGCAACTGGATGGCTGTGAGCAGCAAGCAGCTTTAAAAAAATGTTTACACGAGGCCCCACAACTAAGTGCGCTCTTTGTTGTTTCCCCCAAAGCATGTCAATTAGAGCGTAAAGCATTGTATTCATCCAAAGCCTCCTTAAGACATAAAGGCTTCTCTGCGTCCTTTCAGCAAGGCATCCGAAGCGACTTGTTCATGCATTGCCTTTTGTTCAAAGCTCTTATCGAAAGAACAAAGACGCGTTCGTATTCTTACGCAACTGTTCCTGCGTGGCTGCTCTCCAACACAATGGTGATCCAGCAACGCTTGATGAGCGCTTTTTGATGAAAAGCTTGTTAGAGTACTACTCACCGGCAAGCATGCAGTTTCAGTTCTTATTCTCAGGCTAAACAAAAGCAAAGGCCACCATTCTTTCGTAAAAACAGCCCACCATAGAGAACACCTACAAACTAAAAAAAGAAACGGTGCTTACCACCGTCACCTCCCACTTGAGGGAAGACTAAAGGCAGCAGTTACCCGAGCCATTGACCCTGAGCGTAGGATTTGCAGACGATGCAGCGGCAGAGCCCGTTCAGAACCAACCGACACAAGTGGCAGGCAGGAAAAGATCTAGGTTTATTCAGTTGCTTGATATTTCCCTTCTCTTCGAATATACTCCGATAATCATAGAGACCATATATTACCTTCCCTTCTTATTACATTTACAGCCCATAGCCATGTATATTTGTTGATTTCTGCTTAAGTATTATTAACTCGTTTTTGCTGCATAATCCATTTTACGCTATTTCTGTAACTAACTCTATACCCACCATTTTCGCCGTAGCTCGCTGCTTTGTTCCCACTTTAATTTCGTCTTTTTGTTAGCCCAAATTATATACGGGGTTCTCCACCTAAAACATTCTGCACGCTTTAAAAATTGGCTTTTTGAGTTAGAAGGACGCTTTTTCGACGTAGCATTGTCCGTGGTGCAAAACTTCAGTGCCGCTAAGACGTGCTAATTAGGAAGCTGTATAACCAACATTGAGTAGTTAACTTTTAAATGTTACTTTTGGGCACCTTAACTATACACACCACGTCTTAGTGGTATTCTTATGCAGCACTCCGCTGAGGATGTAGTGCCAGAACAAGTGGTCTTCTAACTCAGGAATCCTATATTTCAAAATTGCAAATAACGGAACTACCCTGTATAGGACGTTAAGCGGCATGCACTTACGTTCTTTTTTCGCAAGGCAGCTGTAGGACCAGTAAAATATTTCTTCTTTTATCAACAGTGTAAGGTTGTTGCCAAGCATATTCGTGTGAGGACACTTAAATATACATGATCCATTTTCATTTTAAGAGAGGACATCTGGTCAAAAACATTGAGCAGAAAAGCAGCAACAACAACTAAACAAATATATGAAGCAGGTCTGCGCTTAATAATAAAATAACGCAAACACAAGTTGTGGAATCAAGCTCGAAATTGTAGTGCTTATCGCTACACCAACTCGCATGATGATAACTGATGCTGACACTGAATGAAAATACAATTCCATATGCGACACGTTGTTTCAACAGATTAAGCTTCGACTGCATCACCTCGCAAACCGTTCCACAATTTAAATGTGAACGAAGAAAATGAGTACTGGGAGCGCTACACCAGGACAGAAATGTTCGATGGTCTTCACTCTGGTTCGGTCTGTTGGAGACATGGTTGGGCGGCTTTGTGCTACAAACACTTTGTCGCAACACTTTTCAGAGGCGTGTTCTTTCGCTGTAATGTTTTGCGTTATTCAATAAAAGTACAGTGCTCTGAGAAAAACAGCGCTCGCAGACAACGGACTAGAACAAGAAGCACACACAAGTGCGCTGATCTCGTCCATATTACGTGAGCGCTGTTTTTCTCAGAATGTATACCTCAATCAACTCGCCCAGCAACACACCTTGCTCACTCTCCGCGGCGTCGCGTTATGTCGAGTTTGCGGAATTCAACAAGATTCATCGAAGATGTCCGCGGAGACGGACGAATGCGAGAGGGGCCTTTGACATAAACATGTACCGCACACTTCGTACCGTGCTCACATACCACACGCGATACAACTTCGTGCGGAGTGCGCTTCTATTTGTGATAAAATCTTACCGCAGTTATTTCCGCCGCAACATAAGGGTGAAGTGCAGTGAGAAGTTCTCGGAAGCGAGAAAATGGCCGACATTGTCTTGTTCTAAAAACAAAGGTGTCAATAGAGAAATAAGTAAAAGCACTGTCTTCGCTCCAAGTTAATACGCAGCTTCTTGCCTCAACGGAACTCTATTGAGCACAGGAATAATTAGTGACCCCTATTTTGACTAAAATAACCAGGAATATCCGAGAGGGTTCAGGAACCTTGTGTTCTAACTCTGTATAATAGAAGTGCGCCTTAGTATTGTGCTATGTTGCAGTTGTATTAAACCAGTACTCGTTGTGAAGCCATAACTTGGAGGCAAACGAAAAGGCTTCAGAAGACACCGCACCGATGGAAACCAATTAATATGAGTGGGCTTATGTTAAACTGCAAATCAACAGTGGCGCAGACTGCAGCCTAAACTTGAAGGAATGATATGATGACAGAAATAGAAAAAGGAATGAAATAGAATAAATATTCTGAGTGCTGATGCCTTCACCAGAACGCCCCTCCCCCTGCTTCTGCGTTTTAAAGAGGCTGCAGCACGCCGCCAAGGAATTTGTAGGCGGTTAGAGTGGCGGGCACTGTTACAAAATGAGATACGCGAAATGATGAAATTGGTTCACTGGACTGTCGTTACATGCTGTTTTAAAGAAATATTACTCCGTTTAATCGACGCATAAAATACATGGGCCCCTATTCAGTTAGAATAGGAGGCCTATTCTACAATTCAGGTATATGCTCGACCCACCTTAGCGAAAATATATCTAACCTTACTGTCTGAATGCTCTACACGAAAACGATTGATTTTGGCCCTGCAAATGAATTGGCAAGAAAGGTGCAATGCTGCATTCTTTGTTACTGTCGACAGCTTCTCCTTGCTGCCTGAATATTAGAAAAGGCTGTGGCCTTTTTTCCGCAGGCGCAAGTAGTTGAAGTTACAGCTTTATAACGAAGCTTTTTTTTCGCCTGTATTAAAGTTCACTGATCCGCAAAGAAGTTCGCGCGTTTCCAGGTGCAAACAGGGAGACGAATTTGTCCGCATAACAACGCCTGTGTCCAACGACTCCTTCGATGTCATCGAAAACAAGTCATTGCTTAAAATCAAAGGAAGGAGCCTGAATCACTGACATGGCAGCAAGCCACACTGTATCTAAGTTCAAGAGACCTACACAACGATAACGTAATAAAAATCAAAGAACAATTGAGGCTGAAGGCTGTTTAGTCCGATAGTGTAATACCTCCATACCCGGCTTTAGCTGCCTGTTTGTGACGCAGTAAATAAACTTGAGCAACATAGCGTAGTGGGCGAAATACCACTGCATAGTGAAAGAACAATAACAGCGCAAGAAACGAGGGACTAGATAAAGAGAGAGATAGAGGAGCGCTGAACTTATAGCTGGTATTTTTTATTCGCAATTACACACTTAAATGCATTTCCACCGCGAAACACCCTCACGTCATAGTGAGCACAGAAACAAAACCATTAATCTCGAAATGTGCACCCCGACAACGATAAAGGCATGTATCCTGCCACAAGGGTCCAATCTAGCGCTTGGGCAGTCTGGCTAATTCACGTGTCTGTTTGTTGTTTGATAGGATAGGCCTCTATGATTTCTCGCAGAAATCTTTGTGGCAATGCAAAAAAGTCGAATAGTCCAAGTAGGATTGCATTTGCTGATTCTATAATGTGTGACAAATTTCAACGAAGAAAATCCTTCCAGCTTCTGTCCATGCACTCACTGGCGTTTGTTGGCTAGGCACCTACTTGTTTGACCCAAGGTAAAATGGTCACCACCCGAGGAAGGTATCCGGTAAACCACGCCACCTTGCAATATTCGGACGTGGTGTCCGTCAGAGCACAGAGTACGTTTCTTTTAAATATTTTGTCCTATAACGTGTTTTCTGCGACACTCTCGTTACAGAAAAAATGCCGGAGCACCAATGATGTCCTTTCAATATATTGTTTCTTGATGAAATATTCACCTTTGAGCGCGCTAATATACAATGCATTTTCAGCCTGATAGTCACATTAATACCGCGAAAGATGCGGGTTCTGTTTAGTGAAGACGAAGCACTAATAAACAGAAAATACACAAAAAAGCGGAACAAGCGCTACTTTTGCCTGTTTATTGATGATTGAAGTGCGTGAGTATGCCCCCATGTGGAGCTGTGTGTAAACACTTTATCGCACTAGCCACCGCAGGAGCTCTGTGGTTATGGTGCTCGGCTGCTGACCCGAAAGACACGGGTTCGATCCTGGCCGCGGCGGTGGCATTTCGATCGAGTTGAAATGCCAGAGGCCCCATGTACCGTGCGATGTACGTACCGGCGCCCATAAAAGTTTTCAGAACACGAAAACTGGAACAAATCCTAATTACCGGTACTGGGCAGCGTATCCATGTACCATGAAGAGAAATTTGTCCTTGCTAAAAATCCTGCTTTGTGATGCAGCGCGGCCTGCATTATGTACTCCTCAGAGCCTGGCTGCGTTTCTAGTCAGCGAAGAAATTTATGTTTTAGTGACTTCGGTGTTCAGAAAACTTACTTTACACAACTCCGGGTGATCGAAATGACACGGTCCCTTCCAGTACGGCGTCTCGTTAAGCCTGAGTCGCTTTGGGATGCTAAACACTATAAAAACCTAATCTTTCATTTCCCCCACAGGCTATAAATCATCCGCTTCCATTATGGATAGACCTGGGCAACAATTCCTTGTGCCATCGTTTTCTCCTCTACAACCTGACTTGTTCGCGTTTCTTCTACTTCACTAAACTATGCACCAAATTACACCACTGCTTGCTTTCATCATCATCATCATTGTCATGACCCTGACTACGCCCACTGTACGGCAAACGCACCTCCCATGCCTCTCCAGTTAACCCTGTCCTTTGCCAGCTGCGGCCACTTTATCCCCGCGAACTTATTAATCTCATCCGCCCTCCTAACCTTCGGCCGCCCCCTGCTTGGCTTGCCTTCGCTTGGAATCCACTCCGTTACCCTTAAGGACCAGCGGTTATCTTGCCTCCGCATTACGTGCCCTGCCCAAGCCCGTTTCTTCCTCTTGATTTCGACTAGGGCGTCATTAACCCGTGTTTGTTCCATCACTCATTCTTCCCGCTTCCATTCTCTGAAAGTTACACCGACCATTTTTCTTTCCATGGCTCTCTGTGCTGTCCTCAACTTGAGCTCAGCCATTTTTGTTAGCCTCCATGTTTCTACCCCGTAGGTGAGTACCGGTAAGATACAGTTGTTGTACACTTTTCTCTTGGGGGATATTGGTAACCTGTCATTCAGGGCCTGAGAGAACCTGCCGTACGGGCTACACCCCATTCTTATTCTTCTAGTTATTTCCCTCTCATGATGCGGATCAGCTGTCGCTACTTGTTCTAAGTAGATTCCTTTACCACTTCAAGTCCATCGCTACAACTTTAAACTGCTCTTCCTCTGCTAGACTGTTGAAGATTACTCTGGTTTTCTGCGTGTTAACTTTTAGACTCACCGTTCTGCTCTGGCTGTCGAACTCATTGATCATGTTTTGCAGTTGCTTGCTTTGCAGTTGCTTGCTGCTTGTTTTGCTACCTGCCTTTCGACACTATTCTTACCCTATGGTCATTACAAATGGCCGTACGCTGGCAGGAAACCTTACTAGAATTGCGAACTGCAATGTGCCATCTCCTTCTTCATAACCTTTCTAAACCTCTCTAAGAATTGGCTGAGGAAATAGAACAACAAAGGTGAGCAGACAAAGACAAGGTGTTCCCTGAGCACCTGAACACGCCCACAAATGCGTGCGAGATTGGAACGAACTGTGTCATCTATATCGCTGCATACATAGCAGCGTAAAGTATGCTGTGGCTGCATTGACGCGAAAATTTGATTTCCGCTACCTGATAACTCTATACGGAGCGGAGATAATTTATGTATCCCACAGCAGATTCTTGGAACTTATCATTAACCGGCGTTAGCCATGGTCGAGGCATATAATATAGTCAAGAAAGGACATTCTAATTTTTACCATGTTCTTGGCTTCGTAGCAGGTATGAAACTGGGTCCAACGGACCGCTCCTTGCTAATACTTTACCAGATTCTGTTCGTAGGCTATATTCGTTACAGCCACTCAGTACTGTCTAATATCAGCATCTGCTCCCGGCGGTCGTTAGAGAGCGCTCAAGCCTGCACATATTTCCACCTTTCTTCTCACCCCTTCGTCACCCATCACGACCCTCTTTCTTCTTCTCTTCCCCTTACCCAGCGGAGAGTAGCATACAAGAGATCCATCTTTCCCACCGCCTTCTTTGCTCATGTTATCATTAAAGTTATCTCTATCTCTTATGCACCGAAGTAGGAAACCCTCACGATGAAATCTAGAGACGAATTTAGCCACTCTCTGCAAATTTCGGCAATTTGTCAGGAATACACACAAGCACAGACGCTCAAGAGATCGTCACCACATCACGAAGATACTGAGAGTGCGGGCCCTATAACTGTTAGCCCATTCAGAGCACGGGCCGTACAACACCGTAGCAGAATTTTTTCATTCGCCTCATATCTGTTGCGCACCTTATCGCAAACTCTTTCGTTGGCTTGTAGAAAGTATCTTCGTGACGGCCAGGCACTGAGAGATCCCCTGTGCTGCTCAAAATGCTCCAGATATGATTACTGCAGCGTTAATTTGTCACCTCTCCGGGTGACAAAACTGAACCTCGTCAGCCATCTAAAGAAGTCTCCGTAGCGCGGAAGTGGTTTCCTATTCGGCCGGCTCTCACCTGATCCATATATACAACTTTACGGCTAACTTTCTCAGGCTATCAGAAAACGCGGTAAAATAGGCCAAACCTTCTTGTCGATCTACTCTTCCTTTCCTATTTTATAGTTATCACATGCGTGCGGCCTGAAATGCATGACTTTAAAAGAAAGAACGAAAACAAATTCACACTTTAGAAAATGTTGGATACGGTGGAAAGCGAAACTAAAAATCAAATTCGTCTCGCGTAACTGAGACTAGCAGAAAGGATCGCTTTCCTGCAAATGTGCAATAGATAAGACGAGAGCAGCTCTTCCCTCTGCTCTAGGTTTTAGTTTTTTAATCTTAAACATTGCAATGAAAAGTTCACGCACCAGTTGAGTTAATATGCGATGCGCAGATGAATACACGCCTGAAGGCTCGGCGTTGAGTGCCGCTCGACGCAGATAAGTTCACTGCATCGGCTCTTGCTTAAGTAAACAAGGAAAGTAAAAGATGTGCCGCGGGGAAAACCGAATTTCATATCAATGAAAGCGTAAGTTTGGTTTGAGCCTTGAGCCTTCGCCTCGTAATGGTGAAGTAATCAATATTTCTATGAAATTTATCAAAGTGAATATGGTGTGCTGTGCGATCCCAGTGCACGTAAAAAAAAACCCAGGTGGTCAAAATTCCCGGAGCCCTTCACTACGGCGTCCCTCATAGCCTGAGTTCATTTGGGACGTTAAACCTCCATAAACCAAACCAACTAAAGTGAATATGATACAGCTGGAGACTTTGTCGTAAAGGAAGGGCGTTTGGGGGGAGAGGGCGTCTTTTATTTACTGCAGTTTTAAATTATTACGTTTCATATGCAGTGCTGAATGCTTCCGCTTCCTTTACACTGGGTACCAGTAGTTTTCTGGCATATATCGACCATGTTTTACAAATATACAAACACTATTTCTCCCAGCAATCTGTTTCTTTCGGTCTCATTATGCAAAAGTAGTAACTGCAATGCTAGATTCAAATGGTTTGGTATTGTTGGATGCAAAACAGAGAAGATAGGTTCTAGAAGTCCCAGGTGTGAACGTAACGTGTGCACTCGATTGGGAAACGAACAGTTAGAATTTTCTTTGTTTTGGTGATTTCGGCACACATAGTTTCTGTGTTCTCTCCACTTTAAACTCAAGAGCGCATGAGTGCATGCGCTCCTGCGTGAATCCCCCTTCCAAGGCCCCCTGAGCCCGGTTTAAATAACCGCGGGCTAAAAGGTTGGCGGCCTCGTTTCCGGGATTCCCGGAGTGCGCAGGCACCCATACCCGCTCCACTTGGCGGGGCGTGGAGTGGGGGGGGGGGGGGGTGCAACGGCGACCCCAGTATGCCAAAAGGAGGAACATAGACTTGGCCTCATGCAAAAATTTAGAATCGCTGTTTTAGAGTCTGTTGAATTATACCGGCTATCTGTGCGGGTGATGGCGGTTGCAATGGCGGCTTCTTTTGCCGCCTCCGGGGAGGTGTCTAGAGAGAGTGGTAGCGTGAGGAGGGCGAATGAAGAGGAGTTTATTAGTTTAATAAATGAAGTGTGCAGCCGACGTGCGTTTCTGGATTTTGTGGTTCAAACATTTTATAGAACGACCCATGCCCGAAATATTAAGACGAGCTGTCGTGATAGATGGCACTGGAGCCTGGGATATTGCGGCTGGCGGGCTATATGGTCAACATTAGGACAGTCGTGTCGAGCTAAGTGAGGCCACGGTAGGGGCCGAAGGTCCGTTCGTAGTGCAGTCAGCTCTGTCTGGCAAAACAGACATCGGACGTAAGGCTGGGATAGGGAGCTGGTGCGGGGCCGGGTGCGACGACAAGTCTCGTACGCGTCTTTTGCGGCAGAATAAGTAGCGATAAATATTTACTACTTCTTTAAGAAATACAAAATACACCTACAAGATATGTCCCTCGAGCCTTTCACTTTTTATTTTTAAGGCGAAAGCCTTACTAGCCCTGTAGGACGAAATTCGGTCGCCGACGATTGTTGTTGGGCCCAAAGAGATGCCGTCGCCGCAACCGTCGTCTAGCCACCGAAGTGGCGAGTGCGACTACGGCATGCACTACAGATCGCAAAAGCAGCCTTCCCCCGTTGCCTCCGATGCGCCATTTGCTCGTACGTCACAACTGACGCATCTCCATGCGGCGCCAGTCATGCGGTGATATTCGTACCAAAACTGTAACGCAACCGTCTGTCGTGCAGCGTTCTGGGGGGGTGTCATACGATTTCTTATATATAGCCTACGTCTCTAGTCAGGTTCGGAGCTAGATCTCGACAGAGATTCGAACTGCTCACATACGTACCTCCAAATGTATGCCTTTCTCCGACTTCCATAACAAAATTGTGACGCAACCCTTCGTCATACAGCTTTCTGAGTGGTGTCTTACGATTTCTCGTTGCTCATAACATACAGCTTCTGTTTCGCTACAGGGATTCCAACGAACGAAATATAAACTAACGAGGAGATATACATTCTTTCGTCTTCAGAGCACGTAAGCAGACTGAAGTCCCCTCCACATTTTTTTATTCGTTTCATCGCAGTGTCTTGTTTGCCCAAGAGTAAAATTTATGTACAAAACCTTTCTCAGACAGAAAGAACCACGTGCATTTCTTCGCAGTATTGTCAAGTTATGTCAGAGTCGCGTTTTGCTTGAGTCTCTTTTCGACAAATGAAAGAGCCGCGAGCAGTTTTCGTATTGTTACGCAATAGTCTTTGCAAAGTATCTTTCTGCATCTGCGCCGTAAACAGACATAAACCACGTCAGTCAAAAGGCCAAAAAATTCAGATTTCGGAACGCCCACTGGTCGTCCTTAGGAAAGTATGTTGGTCCCTCCACTGAACAACACTGCATCACTTCGATTAACGTTTGCTCCTGATACATATCAGGTATATGAAGCACTTGAAGCAGGCACTGATGTTAAAGAAGTATAGCCCCCTCAATTTTGAGCACGTGTTTTCTTGTTTGTAATGATGCGTAAGGCCTTATTATACATGAATTACCACCTGGTATTCTCCTACGATGGTTAAATAATATATAATCGCATTTCTTTCTCGTGTTGTTTCGGTTTCAACAGCTGAATGACAGTGACGTCAACATGGCGCTTACAGGTCACGCGAGACATCAAAAAACTGCAATATAATCGCTGATTCCACATTCGTTGCAATTCCGGCTTGTGAAGAAGGCTGGCTTCAGCACTGCAGTAAATAAAAAAACAACGAATCAGAGATTATATCGACGTTTTTTTCATGTCTCACGTGACACAAAAGAACTCTTTGACGTCACAGCCATCGTTTGAGTGTTGAAGCCGAAACCGAATCAGCAAGACCAAAAAATTCGATTATAAATTATTTAGTGGTTGTAGGCGAAAATCACATGGTGATTGATGCGTAGTATTGTCTTCCGCGTCGTTGTATAGAAGAAAACATGCACCGAAAATTAGATGTCTGTACTCTTATAAGATTTGTCCTCCTAGATAATGATGACGTGGTAAGGAAAATTAGATTGGGCACATTTTTAGAATATTTCGCCCTATTCGAAAGGATTTAACGAATTCGGTTCAAGCTATTCTCTTTCGCTGGTGAAATGTATTTTATGCGAGCAGCGGACACGCACATGAGGATTGCCAGTAAGCACTCGGCGTCTTCTTTTTCTCAATGTATTTCATCGTTTCCAAGGAAGCTGTTAGGAAATAAGTTCATGATTGCGCATCAATCTGAAGATCCGCCGTAACAAAGTGTATTTCCATATTGAGCAAGCGCATATGCAAACTAATAGCCAAGAAATACTGAAAACGACGTCATGCCAAGGCGAGGCCTTGTTTTACTCGATATTGAAGGCGGGTGTGTCAGTTTTGATATAGGACAGAGGCGACGGGTTTGGTGTATCCTCATTTTTTTATCTGCAATGTTGCTGCTGCTTTGATGGTTCCTTTATTTGGTTTTTCTATTAGCCTTGGATAGTATGAAATATCTTAAAGAAAGCATTCAAACAACCTTTGTGTTTCATTACTATTTGAACAAGAACACGCAATCGCCTTGCGAGCGTATATGCCCACCGTCGCTTTTTGGTGTTGTTGAAATCCCAGGACATACCGTTATCCACAGTGATTCCTTACTTTCATGTATCATACAACTACATGGATATTACCAAAAATAATATTTCAGCCAAGATAGCATGACAGTCAGAAGCGTGTTCTCGTCTTTGACATTTAGAGTTAACAATAAAAAAAATTTGATTTTCTGTTCAGTTCACAATTTTCCTTTACTCTTCACCGACTAAAGCATAACGAAAGCGGGGCGTGGTGCCACCGGAGCTATTTACAAAACGGAGCAAGTAAATTTACGCATTAAATTTTACTACAAGGCTATATATAGCCAGCCCAGTAATCATGCAGTTCAGCACCATTACCCCTTACCGCAGTTATTTCCGCCGCAAAATAAGAGTGAAGTGCAGTGAGCAGTTCTCGGAAGCGCGAAAATGGCCGACATTGTCTTGGTCTAAAAAAAAAGGTGTAAATAGAGAAATCAGTATAAGCACTCTATTCACTCCAAATTAATACGCAGCTTCTTGCCTCAATGGAACTCTATTGAGCACAGGAATAATTACAGACCCCTTTTTTGACTAAAATAACCATGAATATCCGAGAGGGTTCAGGAACCTTGTGTTCTAACTCTGTATAAATGAGGTGCGCCTTAGTATTCTACTATGTTGCAGTTGTATTAAACCAGTACTCACTGTAAAGCCATAACTTGGAGGCAAACGAAAAGGCTTCAGAAGGCAGTACACCGATGGAAACGAATTAATATGAGTGGGCGTAGGTTGAACTGCAAAACAACTATGGCGCAGACTATAGCCTAAACTTGAAGGAATTATATGATGACCGAAATAGAGAAAGGAATAAAATAGAATAAATATTTCGAATGCTGATGCCTTCTCCAGAACCCCCCCCCCCCCCCTTCTGCATTTCAAAGAGGCTGCAGCACGCCGCCAAAGAATTTGTAGGCGGTTGGGGTGTCGACCCAAGTAAAACAAATGCAGCGTGAAGAAAATTATGGAAAACAAATGGACCAGAACGAACAGAGCGGCAGTTTACCGTTAGCAGATTTTATGGCTACGATTCAGCGTGAGTTGTGGAATTATGTACTCACACGGCTAGTCTGCCACACGACGCAACAAAGCTTTTCTTTTTTCAAGCACTCCCTCACGCTGATATAGCGTACAAATCATAGCGAATGCGGTAATTCTGCAGCAGAGGACACACGAAATGTGAGAACATGACCAGAAACTTTATTTTCTCTTACGGCTATAAGCCCAAAAAAACAGAAGTTGGGGCCTGTTTTTTTATTTCGAGAGCTCTTGCTTTGCAACGCAACACTACCGTTGGATATGGAGGCGGATTTTTTTTTGTCTATTTGCTACGGTCTGCACAGTCTGCGAACAAAATTTTGTTCATTCTGTTTTCTGGGTAGATTGGCAGCATTTCGAATACCTTAACAGCGCAGAAATGAAAAAAAAATAGATATTTGTCTGTTCGCATGTTAGTTCTCGCAGCGAACTGGAAATCGATGGCTCTGAAAACTGATGGAATATATTTTGCAGTGCCGCAAAGCCCAGCGCATTTGTGGCGCTCTCTTTCGACGTTACGAAGTGTAAACATATGGATGCACTCTTCTCACCTGAGTGGGCGTGTTCGACATCGCCCTCGCAACGTGTGCACTCTCCATTGCCTGTTTTTTGTGCCATTATGCGCACATAACCGCTGTTCATCCGCCAGTTTCATTACTGTTTTTGGGACAGGCTTAAGAAATGACTTATGAGGCAGCTTGTTCCCGCAGCTGCGAGGCGGACGCAGTGATGCATCGGTCGGCACTCGCTAACGGTCAAGTAGTGTTCCCAACTCGGGACCGCACCAGGAAAAGCCTGTTCTTATAAAACTGGCGGCCAACCAAAATTTAACGTTTTTTAGGCTTTTAGATTATTCATAGCTATGACATGCCATCGTTATTCTAACAAAATCACTAGCCCGCATGTTAAGAGAGAAAAAACCGTCTTTGCTATGGGCAGGTACTGCACCTCACTAACTTGAAGCGTTGTCGAGGAGCACATGGACAAGAAACCTCCTTACTGTACAGCAAAGCAGGAACTACGAGACGCGCAAGGAAAACTTCGCCTTTGTGTTCACCCTTAATTGCGTCAGCAGTACGCCACACCGCTTTACCCTGGAATCATATATGAAGAAACGAGGCTCTGTAAGAGCCGCCCCGTTTATGGGTAATGCCATTTGTGGAGGCATATGAAACAGCGTGGTTACTCTCTGCTGTGAATTGATGAATATATATATATATAGCTGCACGCATGCGCAACACCCTTGTCTCACCTTTCAAAGTTTTTTTCAGAAGACTGCGAAAGAAAGCTAATGTCACTGCGTTGTATATATATATATATATATATATATATATATATATATATATATATATATATATATATATATATATATATATATATATATATATATATATATATATATATATATATATATATATATATATATATATATATATAGCGATTCGCTGCCCTCAACCAGTCCTTTTCTTATTTAAAGCACACTTACGGACAAGATCGTAAAAAGGACGTCACCGCGTTATTTATATAGCGATTCGCTGCCCTGAAATAGTCTTTTTCCTATTTTTCAAAGCACACGTACGCACAAGACCACAAAAAAAACGTGAGATGTGACTCGTACATCGTCTTTCAACATTTTCTCAAATAAATGGAGGTTGTCAGATTGTGGCGCCAGCTTTCGGAAATCTGCTTATCTCAAGCGCTTGCTATCTAACTGAAGGACACGGAAGCTGTCACATAGAGCTCATAGCTGTGTGATTATTGCAGTTAAGTTTGAGATAGAGTATACATTTTAAGACGACTGACACAAATGAAATGGTAGTGCTTAGCTACAGGATTCTACGTCCAGTAAAAAATAAAACTTTTGCGGATGGTAGAACACTCTTGCGGACTACTTGGTTCATTTCATTAAAACGTAGAACTGCGCGAATAAGTCAATGACAGGAGATATAGGAACGAAAGCGACGCCACGGCCGCAGACTCCCAAATGTTTATTGATTATTGTAAGCACGTGCTATATAAGCGCGGAACCCACGCTCGCAACCACCTTTTGTCAATGCACACATGTGCTCATATTAAATAGCACACACGGATCATATTTTTTCTTTTTTCCGAGGCAAACGAACCTCAAGAAACAATAAGGCACCTTCAGAACCAAGCCCTTTTTGCCCGTCGCCGCCTTGAACACCAGTGTCCGAACGAGTTCGTCAGCATCCAGTTGCACGCGAACTTCGTAGCTAGTCTACAGTCTGGTCAGCGTGGGCGCACACACAAAGAGAAGCTAATCAGACTGCTACCTGGCCGTAAAGGGAGTCCGGCCAACAGACCTACCCCCGCCGTCCACAATCTGTCTTCGTATAGGCCTACTCGAACAGAGCTCGCCGTTCTGGAGCTTGGTTTGAACTTCAATACGAGAGCGGCTCCGGACGCAAGAAAAATCATCTGTGCCGTGGAACAGGCTGTGGGACGTGTGGAAAACAATCGCAGAGAAGAAGCTCGTACCCGTGCGATCAGCATACTCGCCAAGCTGCCACATCGGCACCCCACCCCACTCCTTGCTCAGGAGCGTGATGCAGTCAGGAGCCTGCGGAGCAATACGGATATCGTAATCCTACCTGCTGACAAGGGCAACGCCACCGTCATCCTAAACCACAGCGACTACGTTGAGAAAATGACGAAGCTTCTGGAGGATGATGGCACGTACATGCGACTCAAGCGGGACCCTACACTCAAGGTAGAGCGAGAGTTGCAAAGGCTTTTGACAGACGTCTTCCAGTTTGTTCCACCACAGCACAGGTCGTTATACTTCACGCTCATCTGCCACAATGGATCTGCCCCTGCTTTATATGGCCTCCCGAAGATCCACAAGCCAGGCGTTCCAATGCGACCAATAGTGGATTTTACCCGCTCTCCCTTGTACCGGCTTTCAGGCTACTTGCACAAAGTTTTTTCGCCACTCGTTGGCAAGAGACCGACTTTCGTACGCAACTCCTTTGATTTTACTGAAAAAATACGCGAAATCACGATTGACAGCGACGAGATAATGGTGTCATTTGACGTCAGATCACTGTTTACCAGCGTCCCCGTGGATGGGGCGGTGGAGGTATGCCGTTCAGCGCTTCGAGACGACGACGGACTGAGTGCTAGGACACCCATCGATCCATCGGACCTGTTGAAGCTTCTGCAGTTTTGCTTGAAGAACACGTACTTCATCTTTCGGGGCACTGTCTACAAGCAGGTTCATGGCACTGCCATGGGAGCATCTATCTCGGTCACAACCGCAAACCTCACATTGGAAGCACTGGAAAGCCGCGCTTTGGCTTCGTTCGAGCCGCGCCCGAAGGTCTTCCTGCGGTACATTGATGACTGCTTTTGCATAATCAAAAAGAATGCCTTCGCTGCTTTCACGAACCGTTTGAACAGCATGGAAGATTCCATCCAGTTTACCGTCGAGGAGGAGATTTCTGGCCGTCTTCCTTTTCAGGACGTCATGGTGGAGCGACGTGATGACCGCCTATCATTCAAGGTGTACAGAAAGGACACGCACACAGGCCAATACCTTCACTTTAATTCAGTCCATCCTACGTGCCATAAGCGCTCCGTCGTTTCTACCCTCGTCCGTCGTGCGGAAAGAATATGCTCGAAACCCGAAGAAAAAGCCTCTGTCATACGCCAAGTGCGACGCGAGCTCAACAATTGTGGCTACCCACAGCACTTCGTGAACGCTGTAATACAGCAGACAACGAGACCAGCTCAGCCCGTTCGCCTACCTTGCCGTGCCCGAGCTGCAATACCCTATGTGCCAGGCGTGAGCGAGTCATTGGCCCGCATTTTTCGCACCTACGATGTGCATATAGCTCACGTGCCTGCGTGCAAGCTTCGACACGAGTTGGTGTCCGTAAAGGACAAGCTAAAAAAGGAAAAGTTTCCCGGAGTAATTTATAAAATCCCCTGCTCAGACTGCGATCACTCCTACATAGGTGAAAGCGGAAACTTTGAAAGACGGCTGAATGAGCACAAGAATGATGTCAAGAAAAAGAAGGCTTGTTCCAACGCACTGTCTGAACACGTTGAAAACACGAAGCATGATATCGCTTGGGAAGAAGCGGCAATTATCGGCCGTGAGAAAAACTACATGTCACGCCAATATCTGGAGTCTCTGTTTATCCAGACAACAGATCAGACGCTCAACCGTAATATCGGCAATCTACCGCCCTCGTACGCTAGATGCCTGCGACGATTAGCACAACGTACTTAAGCTTTGTGTGCGAAATTTTGCCATCAGTGAACAAGACTTCCGTGTGGAAGTCGAAACGTCTTTCCATCTTGACAACACCTTTTGGTCGGCGCTTCATTATTTTCGCCAATATCACATCATTGTGGAAAGCCAGATAAAAGCACTTGGGCAATCAGGCTTTATGAAGTAAAGAGCTTTAAGCGAAGACACATTAGAAAAAAAATTCGAGTGTAAAAGTCGAGGTCCATAAATGTAAGGGGAATAAAAAAAACGCGGGGTGATATTGTAGCCGCTCCAAACGAAAACAACAATGAACGAAAATAAAGGAGATGTTGAAATGATAAAAGCGTGGAATGAAGTAATTAAAAACAAGTATGATCTGATGGGAACAACAAGAACATGTCCGTGGGCCAACATTGAAAACCAGATAAAAGAATACATTTGCGCGCCTGAAAAATAGTTTAATCTGCTGTGAAGTGCACTAACGTTACTTTTGCCTGCTAGCCTGCCCTAGAAAAATTATCCAATTATAATGTAGAGGCAAGCTTCAATAAAAAAGTCTAGCGTTTTCATTCTGTATGCTACCCTCCCAATCTGATCAGCGCAGCCTGTGAAAGTTTATTACAGAAGTTAAAAGGCCGCAAAAGAAGGAACGAAAGCGCTAAGAAAACCCGCTGAAGGGATTTCCGTATCTACGTCGTGTGTCGCAAAAGATCAAAGTCGCGAACTTGTACGTGTGTCGAGGTGCTTTTCTCGGCATCGTATAAACTGTGTAGCGTGTGCCCTTTGGCATCCAAAGAAAAGAAATTCAGGACGCGGTGTACCACAATACACGAGAAAAAGCTCACGAAGTGCTATTAAGGTCTTGTGTATAAAATTTCCCTCAGACGTGTGTGGTGTAACATTGGTCAGAGAGGCGGATATTGTAAAGAGCGAGCACGTGAACACAGTGTGTGGCTATTTTAAGAACAACTTTGGAGGCCACTTAGCACACCATTACAAGAATTGCGAAGGCAAGGGTTACGGTAGGAAAAACGTGCCTTGCACTCCGATCTCTTATGACACCAAGTTTTTATTCTGCCCCAAAGACAAGACCGAAATGGAGGTCGTCGAACGTTTCCACATTATAAAAACTGATGAAGACTGTGTCAACACACTATTTCACATTCACAGAAAAATTTTTTTACAACACCATTTGTAATTTGTTTATGTGTATCATGTCCTATGCTTGATTGCAAGCTTTTTTTTCAGGCACGGAAATGTATTCTTTTACTTGCTTTTAATGTTCGCCTACACACTTGTGCCCTGTTATTTCCATTTTGTCGTGCTTGCCTTTACATTCTTGAGACAATGCTTTTACACTATGACCATCGCCATGCGCTGCTGTTAACTGTTTTTCAAGCCGTAAAAGGTATTCTATTGTCTGGTTTTAATCTTCACTCATAAACTTATTCTTTGTTGTTTCCATTATGTCATGCTTGTTTTCATAGACTCTGTTCCATGCTTTTATCATTTCACCATCGCGTTTATTTTCCTTGATTGTGGTTTTCTATTCTATCTTCTGCAATGTCACCTCGCATTTTCTTTTTCCCCTCACTTTTATGCAGGTTGATTCTTATTAATTCGAAATCATTACTTGGCTATGTCGGCCAGTGCGTGTCCGCAAAACGTGTCGGCAGCCGTTGTGTTGTTCGCGGAAGAATTGGGATCGAACGAATGATTCTTATTTATAGAGAATGATGTGAGGGTGATGTGCGAAAAACTTTCGTGTCGATAGAGTAATTAGTGAACTAACTAGAACCAAAAATGTCGAAAAGCCGTCGAGACAGCTCGGACGTCGATATAGTCAGTGGACGGGTAAAATAATCGTGGACGGCATAATAGCTGAGAAACAGGCAAAGGAGTGGAAATAAATTTTCAAACTGTTTTAAATGCATTTTATGAGTGATAATTAATATAAGAAACAGTTTGGCTCACATAGAGTAATTAGTCAATTCATTATAAGCAAGAGACACCGGACGGACGAATAGGCTGAACGGGAATACAGTAGGTAGATGAGAAAGGACCAATGGCACGAAATTTGAAAAACCAAGACACATTCTTTCGTATTCCTCCACGTAAGCAGACCTCAGTGCCCTCGGAACTTATTCTCGAATGCTTTTTTTTCCTATTCTGATCTGGCTTGAGATTCTTAGCGACATGATGACTGATTGCCCAGTTGTTTTTATCTGGCCTGACCAAATGATTTCATTTTGCTTCTTTGGTTTTGTTTCCCCAAGGAAAGAGAGAAAGTTATGATCAGTGTCTGCTAGCTTGTGTCAGAACATGTGCGAATTGACAAAGGTGGTTGCGCGCCTAGGTACCGCGCTTGTATACCATGTGCTTCCATTAATCTATTAGCAATTGAAAGTCTAGGCCCCATGATGTCGTTTTATTCCCTGTCTCTTGTCGTTGTCTTATTCGCGCAGTCCTGCCTTTTAATGAAGTGGGTGGCTTGCGAGGAAGGCACCTTTGCTAGAACGAAGTGTAAAGTCATCCGCAGCAATTTCCCGTAGTGTTTCTGCGTGGTATGAAAAAAAGGAGCACCTGCATATAAGCTGAACGTATACGCATCGACCATATACGAGCTTCACAATGACCGTACACGCAACTGCAGCGGAAATTGGGCTGTAATTCTTGAATATTTATATCCTGCATTAACCTCTCAGGACATGGGGAATGGCGAATCCGGACAGAACAACAGTTTCATGAGACGGCGTAATTTTCTTGTTATGTAAGCAGTACGACTCCCGCCTCTATTGTGTTGCAGTGGGAGTTTGAAATCCCGCCTTCTTTAGAGAGGAACGAAAATTTCACGTAGAATTTCGGGTGCCACTACATCCTGGATCATCTTTCTGATTAGCTCACGAGGAACGCGTCCAAATTCACAGGGCTAATTGCCCCTTACCCGCACTACCTTTTACAGTATTTTGTCAGTTTTCAAAAAGTGTATGCCGTGACAACGCTGGCTGCCTTATTCAGTACGGGGCAGATTTTCACAAGCACTGCATCCGTTTGCCTAAATGCAGTATAACAGAATCTAACTGCAGTGGTTCTTGCGTTGGTGCAATAAAACGTTTCCTTTGCCGCCTAGGACTAACATTCGCCTATTTTAGCGTTTGTTTCAATTCGATATTCCACATTTCTTTCTTGCTGCTTAACACCCGGGTATCTCATCCAAATGCTTCTTCAGGCCAACATTAGCCCACCGCTTCACATAAAGCCGTGCAGTGCACCATCTCTTCATGTAACGCTACCCTCGATGCGAAGGTAACAGCGTTCAGCTTTAGCCCGCCATTTTCATGACGTATGAGGCACGCACTGCAAAAGACAACAAAAAAATGCTCATAACGCCGCGTTTTTTACACACGTACTGCCCAGAAATTCAAAAACCGTGGTCGTCCTTTTCAGTCGGCGCGTGTGTCAGCAGAAGTGCAGGTAGTTGCGTAAGGGCGGAATAAGTCGAGATTTGGTAGTGAGTGCTTATAGAGAGGAGGACGACGTCAACATAAAATAACGGCGACGTTTTCCTAGCCGCAAGGCACCTTAAGCTACTGCAGGGCCGGTGGTTAATGCAGATTGGTACTCCGCGCATGGAACTCGTCTTGCCACCTGCCCAGAAGGAACAAAACCCGCCAAAAACTTATTGTACTATATCTTATAGACTGTACTGTGTGTACTGACTCTTTTATTGAATTCGCCTGCGTTTACCACAATTTGACGTTTGTACCCACTTCTGTATTGTTCTGCATTGGACCCATGGTGTGTACAAACAAATCAATAAGTAATCGAGCTATTTCGGAAAGAATATATATTTACAATACAGACTGGTCAGTTTTACGTGTTACTTTCTACTTTTTTCATTGGTTACGCCAGAATGTCTTCGCATGGCATGCTAGTCAGATGTGCTTACGAAACCTTCCCCAACCTCCCCTCTCCCTCCCCCCAAAAAACAAACAAACAACCTACGTGCTTCCCATTGTAATCTCGGAATAGGAGCAGTTCGTTTTGGTAGTGTCTCTTGTTCATGTAAGAAAAAAGCACGAGCTGTGTGCGCATTTCTTACGCAATCGCCTTTGTAAAACGTGTTTTTACATCCCTGTAGCAAAAAGACAAACGCAAAGCATCAAAGAGAAAATAATTTGTGTCACGAAAAATGCAGACGTCTGACTGCTTAATGAATGTCTGGCCCACTAGTACGCATCATTCGATCAATGAGGTTAACGTTTCCCAACGATGCTTCTATTAAAATGAAGCGAACATAGTAGGCCTTTCCTTGATGTTAAGATTTATTCTTTTAGGCATAAAGACATGGTAAGAAAAATTAGATTAGGCGCATCTTTAAAATTATTCATTTAATCTAAAGGATATAAAAACTACGCCTGTAGTTGTTTTCCCTCGAGGGTTAAAAGAACGCATGTTACGCAGCACACGAACACATAAGGCTCATCAGTAAACCAAACATGAATTTCTTTTGGTCACTGCAGCTTTCGCCTTTTTTTTTCTCGGAAGGTTTTTGGAAATGCAGTCCTAGCTGTCGCCTTCGACTGCGCGTAATGATCTGAAGCTAAACCATAATAAGCGTAAACAGTCATCGCAGTGGTTCAGTGCCTATGGTGCTTATGTGCTGACCAGAGAGAAGGCGGTTTGTTCTCGGCCCCGGCGGTCGCACTTCGATGCACGCTGTACGATGTCAAAGCTCGTTAGAGTATTGTAGAAGGTCGAAATTATCCGGAGCCTTCCACTTCGGTGTCCCTGATAGCCTGAGTCCTTTTGGGACATTAAATACCATAAACCTTTGTCCTTGTTAGACGTACACAACTACCCAGTTACTAACGACGACGCTGCCGAATTGCTGAAGCGCACTTCCTCACCTATATCTACTATAGTCGACTAGATGACAAAACACCTGAATTTAGTTGCCCTGACCACCCTACCATGCCTGGCATTATGTTCGAACCTCATGGCATTATGAAGATAATCGAGTCGCTCAAGCCCGCGTCTTCAGATTGCATCGATAGATTTGATTCTAAAATACTAGAAAACACTAGCATGTCGCGATTGTCAATATGTCTGACGTTTTTCAGCAGTCTCTTTCATCTGGACCAGATCCGGCCGATTGGGAATTGGGTATCATCATTTGGTTTCCTAAAAAAGGTCCATCTTCTGATATCAAAGCTTCATTCCTATCGCGCTCACCAGTATCCTTAGAAGTTAATGGGACACGTAATTATTTCTAGCACGGTTAAATTTTTAACATGTATGAGTTTATTCAACCATACTCAGCGAGGTTTTCCAGAGAGAATATCCAGTGAAACCCAGCAAGGCAAGCATTGTTTCTTAATGGCGTATGTTAATCCACTGACATTAACCTGACAGTAGAAGCAGCATGCATTTACTTGGAAAAACCATTCTGTATGGTTCCTCACACACGTAATTTTTCAAGACGTTCGCGCTTAAACATTAACCCGTCGGTTCTGACTTGAATTTTTTTCCTTTATTACTAGCTGGCAGCAGTTCGTATATGTCAAGAAGTTCTGATCTCAAATTGTCCCGTGTCGTCCGCGGAGTGCATCAAGGTACTGCTCTCGGCTCGTTACTTTACCTGATCTACTTTAATGACTTGTCGTAATAGCATATAACCTAGCATTCATCCGAATGCAATATACATATCAGCTTTTGGAATTTAGAGAACGCTATTACCCCCGGCTCTGTGGCCCAACAAATTTTGGCTATTTCGTCGAGTTAGTGCACTGGCGAGGTTGCTGTGCCTGGAAGCTTCTCGAAAGCGCATGCATCTTGGCCCGATGCAGGGAAAATTTGTTGGGCCACAGCGCCGAAGGTAACCTCGTTTTCAAAATTCTAAAATTTAATGTGGATATTACTTACGATGGGCTACAAGCCTCTTAATATTTAAGGAGCCTAACTGTATTAGTTAAAAATAAGCTATTTAATATTAGTTAACCAGCCTGGTAGTTAGCACTCCTTAGGTCTACTTTGATATACGACACCGCTGACAATGCTATGCGTAAAAAGCACTCTTCAAACTCAAGAAGACTATTTTTAAAGATTGTGTGAAATCTTAGGTGAAACACATTGTATATGCGTTTCCTCTCCTAACAATGGGCGGTAGCTACAGCAAAGAGGCCCAATAATAATATTATGTTCCTAGCACGTTTGCTGTCGGTCCCAGTAGCTGTATGCATAAACAATTAAAAATTGTTAGTTCGTTTCAGTCTGAACACTTTAAGCACTTTGAGATTTTTCGGCAGACTGGTTGTAAGGCCTACAAGACAACTTCCATGCGTGGCGAAAATTCTTCTACCATGTTCGCATGGCCCCACTTTGGGGATTCAGTAGTTAGGAGCAACGCTGGCAGTACCTCAACCTGAACTTATAATGGCTGTGAAGGAATGCATCTCGGAGCACAATGATGACCAGAAGTTCATTTTCCAGTGCGCTATTTCTCTAGAACGTTTTATGGAACTATTGTCCCTGTGTCTATTGTCTGCCTACGTTTCCTGGCGAGGAAAGAAATTCATTGAAAATTTGGGAGTCTGTATTGGTCCTATGGTACCTCCCGCCATAAGCAACATCTGTTTGGCTAAAGTTGATAGGGGCGTCAACAACAGCCTAGGCGAAAATGCCTTCGCGTTTTCCGCTATGTTGACGATTACCTGATTTTGGTTAACCGAGTGGGGCTGGACAAACGCGTTCATAATGTTCAGGAACTCTTTGTAAGAATCAGGACTAGGCCTTAACTTCACCCTTGAACTGCCCCAGGGAAAATGAGCTACAATTTTTGGGCATTCGCCTGTGTTTTGAAGCGGCCCATATTATATGGTTTTTCTTCACCTCAGGTTCATAAAACCACCCTTAAGTTTTTTCTCCAGGACATTTAAAAAAATAATGGCAATGTTCTGTCCAGCATTAGTGCTGCCCTGTGTAAATCTGGTGCCTATGACGTGGCGAACCGCATTTATTATCAGGTGACTAGACGGGGCACAGCTGGCTACCCGAGTTCTGGCTACCCGACTACTCTTAAAGCTGGCTACCCGACTACTCCAAGTCCATTTTTATATTGTAGCGTTAATGCTACGTTTAATCTTAAGGCCAAATAACAATGCTACTGCTTCGCCTCGTAGGGAGACAAAAAGGTTAAAGTTTCATTATTTTTCATGAGCAGCATTTTTGCCAGCTAACACTAAAGTTTTCGAGCTCTGTTTGGGCACAACTTTTGTGTGACATTTGCTGGTTCAAGAGCAACTCAATGGTTGGGAATTGCAAACAGTTGTAAAAATTTTAGGTCTCAACGACGCTTCTCATGAAAGTACGCCTTTTCTTTGTTTTTCTCCCATAGCATCTCATTCAGAGCGTCAAGCGTTGCGTCCACCTTAAGCCTACTTAAGATATAAAGGCCTCTCTTTGTCCTTTCATCAGGGCGATCAAAGCGAGTTGTTCGCGCGCCGTTCTTCGTTCGAGTCTCTTAGGAAGGAACAAAGGCGCCTTCGCATTCTTACGCAAGAATTCTCGCGTGGCTGTTTTCCAACAGAATGGCGATACAGCTACGCTTGATGAGCGCTTTTTCATGAAAAGGTTGATAGAGTACTGCTCACTGGCAAGCATGCTGTTTCAGTCCTTTGTTTCAGCCAGAACAAAGGCGAGGGCTGCCATTATGGCCTAAAAACTGCCCAGCATAAGAAATGCTTCCAAAGTAAACAAATAAACTGCTCCTTTTTGATGGAAAATTGAGGAAAGCAGTTACCCGTACCGTTGAACCTGATTGTTAGTTGCAGACGGACCAGGGGAGAGCCGGGCCAGAACCAACCGTGACACGTGGCTGGGGCAAGAAAGATCCCGGTTTATTCAGCGGCTTTAGATTTTATAGCCGAGTAAAAGATGGGGAAAGAAAGGAAGACTGCATCCAAAGCGGGCGTGCTGTTCGACAATAGCGATGAGTAGAGTGGGAGAATGCACACGTAGTCATAGGGTAGCAATTCTGGAATTCGTAGCAAGTTGCTTAGGGCAACAACAATTTCTAGGCCAACAACTTCCTGGATGAGTTTCCAATAAGGGATTAATAACTCGACGGCATCCGCCCGAGCGCAGCCATACGGCCACAAAGGAAAGCTGTACAGCTTTCTCCGAAGCTTTGTAGTTAAAGAAAAACTCGTCCTGGTCCGGGGTTCGAACCCGGGACCACCACTTCACCGGAGCATTCGCTCTACCAACTGACCTAACCTGGACGGCAAATTTATGGTAGGGCGAGAGCGAATTAATAACTCCAAGTGGGAACAGTGTTGGTCAAATGAAAAATCTTGCCGTACAAGTTAACTCAGTTGGTAGAGCGAGTGCTTCGGTGAAGCGGTGGTCCCGGGTTCGAACCCTGGACCGTGCGAATTTTTCTTTAAGTACGAAGTTTCTGATAAAGTTGCATAGCTTTCCTTTGTAGCCTTATGGCTTCACTCGGGTGGATGCCGATGAGTAATTACTCCCTTATTACAAATCTACACAACCTTGGGGGATATCCTTAAACATTAGACCAGGATGAGTTTTCGCATGAAAGCCATAAAACTCTGCATGCATTAACAAAAGATTAGCGTAACGTTCGGACATAGTTGTTGTGAACCACAGTAAAAACCCTGAAGTTCAAAACTATGGACACCAACCTCGGCGGCCGCATTAAGAGCATGGGCGAGACCTCTGCTTTCGTCCATTCACCATGTCATTTATTTTTGCGTGATAAGCTCAGGCGCGCTAATCAATAATTTCTGTGTATGCGCAGTATTGTTTTCTCGAATTCTAAGAAAGATAATTGGCAGCATTATCACCACTCCAACTAAGTCCACAGCAGTACAAAGGCCTCTCCCATATCGCTACTGGCAAACATGCTCTGTGCCAGACGCATCCAACTTATAGCCAGGAATATCCAAATATCATGCACCCGCTTCTCTACCACATCCTGCTGTGTCTGGCTTTCCATGAAATATTTGTCTTCTCTTAGAATAGATTCCGTTACCCAAAGGAACCACCTATTATCTTTCGTTTACTTCACATGTCCTCTTCATGGTCCCATATTTTTTTACTTCAGTTAAAGTATCATTAAAGCGCGTTTGTTGCCTGCTCCTCTGAACACTATTCCTGTCTGTTGAATCTACATATATTGTACTCTTTTCCGTAACTCGCTCCTTTCTCTCCGGTTTAATTTGAAGGATTTTCCTTAGCCTATAATATATATGACGCAAGGCAGCACGGTTTTAAGTCCTTTCGAGACTCATGCAGCTGTCGCAGCAAAACATGTTTATTTATTTATGTACTTACCGAAAGTTTCTGTCACCCTTCCACGACGAAGAGCGGTTAAAAATTGCATGAATCAACCTGCAGTTTTTGAGAGCACTTCTCGTGAGTAACAGTGAGATCACAAAAATGCAAAAACCAACACAAATAAACAAAAACCTTCGCGTCTCAACCAGTAAAATAACGGAAACACAATTAGCGGTCAAATAGTCGATAAAAAGAAAATATTTCTTTGCTCCATGTTGAGGCACTTATCGCAAAACCGACTCCACCGAAGTCAACTGATCCTGACAGTGAATGCAAACACCATCTAATTTCCGACATCATCGCTTCAACAGATTAAGCTTCGACAGCATCACTTTGCAAAGTGTTCCACAAACTAACGAGAACTGGGAAAATTATACCTGAGAGTTCTACAACTAGGCACAAATACTCGAAAGCACTGACCGATTTGTTATTTTGAATTGAATGTTGGATGACTTTACATCCTCTACACATGGACGCAAAAGCTCTCCGAGGTGTGATGTTACGCTGTGTTTTGAACCATTTTAATGAACAATAAGAATGCTCACAAAATTTACGAAGAGGCCGGCGGAGACCGGAAAGGCACCGATAACATAAAGAAGGACCACACACCATGTACTATACATACGTACCAAATGCGCTAAAATTTCGTAGGGAATTCGCTTATAGTTTTGAATAACTCTTAGCGTACTTGACCTATGAAAACGATGGCTGAAATGCAAAGGATAGTTTTTAGAAGCATTAAATTACCGGCTTTCCCTTATTTAGAAAATTGTTGAAGTATCGCTATAATCTAGGCACTTTCTGCGCTCCAAGTAAATATGCAATGTCTTAACTCAGTCGAACTCTAAAGAGTAGTTGAGGCATAATTAGATACTTCTATTTGGACAGAAATTATTAATGATATAAAACACGGTTCGGGAGACTTTCACATTGGTGAAGAGCGGCTTACCGTTTTACTGTGTTGCAGTTGTATAGTATTAGTACTCGCCCAAGAAGCCAAGACATGGAGGCGCGCGGAAAGGCTACAGGACACCGCAGGAGGAGGAGGAGGAGGAGGAGGAGGAGGAGGAGGAGGAGGAGGAGGAGGAGGAGGAGGAGGCTAAGGAGGGGCTAAGGAGGACTAAAGGCAGGGAGATTAACCAGAAGGATCACCGCTTTGGTACCCCGCACGGGGGAAAAGGGATGAGGGGATAAAAAGATGAAGGAGAAAAGAGAGTAGCAGGAAACTGAAGTCACCATGCAAACTCATGGTGTTCGGTAAAGTCTCAGCCTATCGTGCAGGCCAGAAGTTCTCAAGAAGTGCAGCAGTGCCTTGGAGGCCTTCGCCACGGACGATCACCACGGCCAGTGGCCGAGAGTCATTTCCATCAGTGGGCGTGGATCTAGATGCTACAGTCCACGGCTGAGAGACTGCCTTTCGGTGCTGTGGACTATAGACCCGTTATATCCGCAAAAGCACATGCAGCGCCATCAGCCATGCCGATTAAGAAAGAGTAATGCTTGGTGAAAGCTACACCAAGCCACAGGTGACACAGCAAAGTTGCTTTGTCGTGGTTGGCCGGATGGAATCCGGGGCTTCAGATCTCGGTCCAAGGTTATTAAGCGCGAATTCGAAAATTGGCTTGAATTCCACGCCCGCAAGCGTGATGTCCCGCTCCAGTGGTCTAAGCCAACCCGCTGCGTCGGCTCTTGAGATGGGGATGGACACAAAATCTCCCTCATGGTGAGCAGTTCGCGCACCTCGTCCGCGCGGTGGTTGCCTAAGATGCCGCTGTGCCCTGGCGGCCATTGGTAAACAATATCGTGCCCTTTATTGACGGGGGTGTAGTGGAGCTCTCGTATTTTCGCGAGAAGTTGTCCATGGGTCTCATGACGAAGAGCATATTGTAAGGCTTCGAGAGCTGCCTTTGAATCAGTGAAAACAGACCATTGCTGGGGTGTTTCTTCACTGATATGCTCAATGGCGACACGAATAGCAGGAAATTCTGCACCAGTCGATGAAGTCCGGCGTGATTTTTTCACTTTCTTAACTATGGTCCTTACGGTGATGACCACGGAGCGCGAGGAGCTGGAAGGGTCACTGAGTAATCGGTGTATACGTGCAGTCGGTGTCCATGCTCCTAATGGAAATATTCTAGAGTGGTCTGTTTTAATGCTGTATACGATAAATCAGCCTTCTTTTTGATGCCCGGTACGGAAAGAAGGTAACGAGGTTGGGGCAGACTCCATAATGGAGAAGACAGCCTAGAGGCTGGTGTAAATTGAGTTCGTAGGAATTCGCGATGGGCATCAATAATTTTCGCAAACAATGTACTCGGCCGGTTAGCGGGAAGACTGGCAACATGGTGTGCGGGAATTCGAGAGAAGTGACGAATATGCGCTCTCAAGCCAAGAATGGACACGGCGACAGTGCTTGCATTCTGGCTCTGAACCGCTTCCCTTTTGCTATGCAGGCCCTGCTTGCAGTCTTTCTGCCGTGGCTATCGGCAACTTCGTGCGGCCTGATATGGCATCCTTCGACACCACCGACAGTGGATTTCCACCGCGCCTGCGCGTCTGACGATGTGCTTTCGTCGCATCTTGCTTTCACGCCCCTTCTGGACGCACCCGGCCCGGTACAACTCGCCTGCAAACAACCTTTCGGATCGACAGCAACATCATCCTCTTCCAAGTACATAAGAAGCCAGCACGGAAACTTCCGCTTCAGTGGACACGGCGACAGTGCTTGCATTCTGGCTCTGAACCGCTTCCCTTTTGCTATGCAGGCCCTGCTTGCAGTCTTTCTGCCGTGGCTATCGGCAACTTCGTGCGGCCTGATATGACATCCTTCGACACCACCGACAGTGGATTTCCACCGCGCCTGCGCGTCTGACGGTGTGCTTTCGTCGCATCTTGCTTTCACGCCCCTTCTGGACGCACCCGGCCCGGTACAACTCGCCTGCAAACAACCTTTCGGATCGACAGCAACATCATCCTCTTCCAAGTACATAAGAAGCCAGCACGGAAACTTCCGCTTCAGTGGACACGGCGACAGTGCTTGCATTCTGGCTCTGAACCGCTTCCCTTTTGCTATGCAGGCCCTGCTTGCAGTCTTTCTGCCGTGGCTATCGGCAACTTCGTGCGGCCTGATATGGCATCCTTCGACACCACCGACAGTGGATTTCCACCGCGCCTGCGCGTCTGACGATGTGCTTTCGTCGCATCTTGCTTCCACGCCCTTTCTGGACGCACCCGGCCCGGTACAACTCGCCTGCAAACCACCTTTCGGATCGACAGCAACATCATCCTCTTCCAAGTATATACGAAGCCAGCACGGAAACTTCTGCTTCAGTGGACACGGCGACAGTGCTTGCATTCTGGCTCTGAACCGCTTCCCTTTTGATATGCAGGTGTGTACTGCCTTTCCTTTATATGCTAAGAAAAGTAATAACGTCTGCTTAGTACTGTTGCCGTGTCCACAAGTGTTGTGCGAGGTTTTCTGTGAATGTTTTTCTATGACCCTTTTGCTGTTGCGTGCGGGTGATGGGGAGAGCAACTCTGGGCCCCCTATCAAACGCTCGGATTCGCTCCAAGTCCTTGAATCTCTACCCTCTGATACCGCGGAAGAGATGAAAGTTATATTTCAGTTGCTAAAGGACGTTCACACTCGCTCCCTGCAAAGCTCTATATACCAGACGGAATTAGCAGCTGACGTTAAAGATATTAAAAACGGACAGAAAGCCATTGAAAAAAAAATCAATGATATTCAGAACCGTTTAGAACTCTTGGAGGAAAACTGTAAAAAAATTGAAGAGCTCACCGACGAAATTTCAACCATTCGAACTCAAACAGATGAACTTTCCACCCAGGTCAGGTCATTACAATCACGGCAGGATGAGCTGGATGACAGATCGCGGCGTAATAACTTAATTTTCTGCGGCATTCCAGATGCCGACGAAAACTGGCAGGACACGGAAGAAAAACTGACTTCTATTCTTACCGACTGCCTTTCCGACTCCCTTTCCCCCCATGCTATTGAACGCGCGCACCGTTTAGGTACCTTCAGTACTGATAAATATCGTCCGGTAATTGCGAAATTTGTGAATTTTAAAACGAAAGATTTGATCCTCTCTAAGCGCAACAGCCTAAAAGAAAGCAAGGTCACACTTACTGAAGATTATTCAGTCGCCACACTCCTCGCACGTAAAAAGCTTCTCGATTTTGCGAAAAGCCAACCTGATTCTCCCACCCATAAGATGCGCTACAACAAGTTACTTATGAACAAGAAATGTTACATGTATGACCCAAACACAAACACCGTAATTAACATTGATACACGCAGCGCACGTGCCAGTTCAGCCTCTGCAGCTAGCTCGGATCGCACGTCCTAGGCATGCGCGAGGGGTAGTGGTCAGGCATCCACAGCATCAGTATCGGTTCTTTTTACTAACATCAGAAGCGTTCTTAACAAGTATAACTCTCTATCATCAGCTATCGACACTTGTTCCGCTAAAATCATCGCGTTAACAGAAACTTGGCTCACTGCGCACGTTCGCGACACTGATATCTTTTTCGAAGCTCATCGCTTTTCGTTCTTCCGCTGTGATCGGGGCACGCAGAGAGGCGGCGGGGTGCTTCTCGCTATTTCAAACGATATTCCGTCATCATGTATGCATGTCCAGACTAATCTAGAAATAGTATGGGCTGCGCTCACTCTTAATCACCTGAGGGTAGTAATAGGAGTATGCTACCGTCCACCTTCCTCGTCGCCTACGTTTAGTAACGAACTTTACGATGCTATTAATATCGTCGCAACACGCTTTCCTTCATCCCCACTATTCTTATTCGGCGATTTCAATTTTTCGAACATAACATGGAATACCGACTCCCCTTTAATGTCCCCGTTCTCTTCTCAAGGTCGCGAATTTTTAGATGTGTGCTCAGTGTTCTCGCTAGTGCAATTGTGCCCACAAGCAACTAGAATAACTGACAGCGCGTCGAATACACTAGATTTAATCTTGACAAATCGATCTGACATAGCCTCACTATTACATACTTGCCGGGCATCAGCGACCACTTGCTAATGCAATTTGACATTAACCTAGCCCCTCCAATTTCTAATCGAAAGAAAAAATTATACGCGACAACAAAGCAAATTTTCATGCGATAAATAATGAACTGTCTCTTTTTATCGATGTTTTCCTTGATAGCTTTGATAACCGTAGTGTTGAAACTAACTGGAGCATGTTCACAACTAAAGTCTCCCAACTCACTGAACAATACATCCCTCAGCGCACTGTTGCCACCCACTCAAACCCTCCCTGGTACAATAATCACATTAAGCGCTTATCTAACAAAAAGAAACGCCTCTACCGCATCGCAAAAAGCTCTCCCCAACTAGTGAGCCTTGGGCTTCGTATACGGCAGCTTCCAACGCGTATGTTCAGGCGCTCAAAGACGCTAAAAAGCACTTCCACTCGCATGTTCTGCCCTCTATGTTAACGACCAATGTGAAAAAATTCTGGCGAGTCATTAATCCTTCCACCGATGATAGCATCGCTTTATACGACCCGTTAGGCAACCCCGTTCCTTCCGATATTTGTGCCACGATTCTGAACCACGCATTCACTGACAACTTTACAGCCATGTCTGATGTACATATGCCACCAACTCACCACTTCAACTATGTATCCATGCCACCTATAGCTGTTGCTATTCCTGGTATCGATAAGCTTATTGATGCACTCAATGTTCATTCCGCTCCAGGTTACGACTGCATTAACCCAAAGTTCTTAAAAAGCACTTCAGCTTATTCTTCCATTATACTAACCAAACTTTTCCAGCAATCACTTGACCAATCAACGCTGCCTACCGTGTGGAAAATCGGAAAGGTGGTTCCAGTCTACAAATCCGGCAGCAAAGCTTTCCCTAATAATTATCGTCCCATATCCCTTACCAGTACTTGTTGCAAAATGCTTGAACATAAAATATTCACCAACCTTGTTAACTTCCTAGAATCTAACTCCTTTTTTACGTCTGCGCAACACGGCTTTCGAAAATCTTACTCTTGCGAAACACAGTTAATATCGTTTACACATGCATTGCATCATATTCTAGACCTATCATCATTAGCTGACTGTATATTTCTAGACTTTTCAAAGGCTTTCGACAAGGTATGTCACAAACTTTTACTTCACAAACTAAAACAACTGAATATTGACTGTAACTTATTGAAATGGATTGAATGTTTTCTACTTAATCGCTCACAATTTGTTTTTGCTAACGGTTTCAACTCCAGTTTTACCGAGGTGTCTTCCGGAGTTCCACAAGGTTCAGTTCTTGGACCCCTACTGTTTCTAATTTACATTAATGATCTTCCCTCTCTTGTTAACTCTCATATTCACCAATTCGCTGATGATTGCGTCATTTTTAGAGAAATAACCAACGCTAACGACGTTACATTACTTCAGTCAGACCTGAACACAATAGGGCACTGGTGCAAAGATTGGTTGATGCAGCTAAATATTAACAAATGCAAAGTCATGCGTGTATCCAGAAAAACTTCCGCCCCGCCTCACTACTACATTGATAACATCTCATTGGAATCAGTCTCATCATATAAATACCTAGGCGTTCACATTTCTTCTAATCTTAATTGGTCTCTTCATACCGAGAACATAATTAAAAATGCTAATCGCATGCTAGGCTACTTACGTCGTAACTTTTTTAATGTCCCTTCGAATTTGAAACTATTGCTTTATAAAATACTAATACGATCTAAACTTGAGTATGCAACACCTGTATGGGACCCTGCCCATGGTAACTTAATTAATGATCTTGAGATGGTTCAAAATAACTCTGTACGTTTCATCCTTGCTAACTACAACCGCACAGCGAGTATAACTGCTATGAAATCTAATCTCTGCCTCCCTACACTAACATCGCGTAGAAAAGTGTTTCGTCTCACCCTGTTCCACAAGCTGTTTCATCATCCTGCTTTACGTGATCACCTCATCCCCCAGCCAATTTATGTATCCCGTCGTATTGATCATAATCTCAAAGTTGGAATTGTGTCATGCAACACGAAATGCTTCTCCCAGTCATTCCTGCCGCGCACCTCACCTGACTGGAACCACCTTCCCGCAGATGTTGCTGGCATTGTAAATTATGAGCAGTTCCGCGTAGCAATAGCTAACATTGTATATTCAGATGCTTTTTAAATATTCTTCTAACCATCTGTATTTTCTCACTGTTTTTGTATATTTACCACTCCCCCTCTGTAATGCCACTGGCCCTGAGGGGTGATGTAAATAAATAAATTGTCACATAGGCAGTCACTGAATTCTCCTGAGCGGTGAGTACTGTTGCGGCTGTAGACGCGCATTTTCGCAGTCGTAGGCACGTCCGGAGAGCTCGAGCTTGAACACTTTGTAGACACCGTATGTTCGTTTTCCTCAAGTTTCCTAGTGCAGGGATACTGTACCGAAGTAATCGCAAAAATAATGCGGTGTACAGCTGGAGCATCGACTGCACTAATGCTCCCCACGACTTCCCTCCGAGAAAGGAGAGAACGAGAACGATCGACGTCAGTCGCCTTTTCATGTACGAGACATGTGGGCTCCATGTAGGATTACGATCGATGATTACTCCAAGGAAGCGGTGGCTTCTATCGTAGGAGATTGTTGAGCCATGTATGCATACGCGGTAATGTGACATGCTCTTGCGTGTAAAGGACAAGGGAATATTTTTCAGTAGAAATCTGCAGGCCCTGCAGCGGAGGTATGCCGTAAGAATGCTTTATGTTTAACTGCGCAAAGAAACGAAGACAGAGAAGAAGAAGGCACGACGCGAGCGCAGACTATCAATTGATTTTTTATTCAAGGAAAAAGCCTATACATGTATCTTCATCCCGCGGAAAAACATGCTAAAAACCGACAACGCAAACACTATCACACACTATTTTGGCCCATGTAACGTGATGTCACTGTGATCACAACCTAAAAGCAATCTCCGTATCGTCAGAGACAAGACACAAAACAAACAAACAGCAAACTCACGGGTACCCTCCTGTCAAGCTAACACTCCATACCGCCTGCATGCGCTAAAAAAACTGCGCAAAAAAGGTATCTCCCTATCAATCAGGCCTACAGATGGTGATGCTACACTGTCATCTGATTCTTTCTTGATCAGGTACGCTTCCACCAACTCCCTGCAAACCTGATCCCTGTGTTTAAACAAGACGCTGGTCTTGTTCAATCGTGGAAAACAATCTTTGCGCCCTTTGCAGTGCAAGGCGAGATTAGAGGAAGCTGCGCCCTTCAACGACCTGCGATGTTCTGCTAACCGCTCGTTAATACATTGGCCCATCTGGCCGATGTACTTCTTCCCACACGAGAGGGGGACTTCATACACGACTCCAGTTTTACACTCTGTGACTCTGGTTTTCTGTCTGTGCGCTGTCGAGCACTCAGCTGCAGCACGATTGCTCTCAGGCTCGAGCTTCTTTCGCACAGCACCACAAATCCTTGCAGGCTTATTCTTTGCCGTGAAAATCACGTCCGCCCCGTATCTCGCAGCCACTTTTTTGAGCCGGTGTGAAATTCCATGGACGTATGGAATGCCCACCACTTGTCTACGTCCACCGTCCTCTTTTTTACTAGCATGGGCACTCCCCACCTTGACCAGGATCCTTTCGGAGATCTGAGCCAACATCTGCTCAGGATACCCGGCTTCCTTCAGCCTCTCTACCTGCCCCAGGAAGCTAGCCTCTACTCGGTAGGTACAGGATTTCCCAAGGGACGCTTTTAAGCATGAAGTCGCGATACCCGCCTTGACGAGTTTGGAATGCCCCGAACTGAAGTTCAAGAGAGGTTTTTTCGTCCTAGGGTGATAATCCCAACACACTCTGTTCTCGAGATAATGGATCCTGAGGTCTAAAAACTGTAGGGTAGCTGAGCTGGGTAGTTCGAAGGTGAATCTCAGGCCGCTACCTGTATCTTTGAAGATTTTGACGACGTCCGGAACTGCCCTGGGAGAGTTCGACTTAAGAATGATTAAAAAGTCATCGGCTTAACGGAACACTTTTAAAAGCTCAAGGTCAGCAAGATTTTTCGCCAGTTCCTGATCCATCCTGCTCAAGTAAATATCGCTCAAAACGGGTGACACACGGGAGCCGATGCACACACCCAATTTTTGGACGTACACCTTTCCGCCCCACCCAACAACGGTTGACTCTAGGTAAAGAGATAGCAGCTCCAGGAAACTTTCTATCGAAACCCCGCAACCCGCCACAAACACCAACTCGTTATTGTCTTTTACAATGAAGTCTTTCACTCACTTCGTGAGCTCAGCATGGGGTAGCGAATAAAATAAGTCCTCCACATCAATGCTGAAGGCAGAGTACTTTTTCTTATCCAGCCCAGACAGGTACTTAACCACACATGCAGAATTGTTCACCAAGAAAGAATCCGAGAGCTTGAGTGAGCTCAAGTGTCGGTGTAGAAATCCCGACACGACATGCTGCCAAGTGTTGCGCTCGGATATGATTGCCCTGAACGCAATGTCCGGCTTGTGGGTTTTTGCCGTAAAGAACAAGTACAGAATATTACCTTTACTATTGTTGTTGGCAGCAGCCAGTCCGTCAAGGCTCATCTCCTGCAACAAGCCAATGGCTTTCTTTTTGATGGCAGCGGGCTTCACAGCTAATTCCTTGAAGTTCTTTTCTACCGCCTCATCCGCTTTTTGGGCGAATATCCCTTCTGCCCTTCTGGAGAGAGGAACAAAGAACCGTTCCTTCTCTGAGAGGAGAGGCCGCAGGCTCTCATCGACCAAATGGTTCACCAACCCTTCCATTCGCCTTGGTGTCTTCTGTCTCCTATGTTCTATCACAATTGCAGAGCACTCCTTCACGCATCTTGGTTTGTCTACGTCGGGGACAACCCTGGATACCGAACGCGAGAGCGACGACAGCTCTAGCGGCGTCATGGCAGGTTCAAAGCAGAACTTTGGACCCAGTTCTAGGGTGCGTCGGTGCCGCTCCTCCGTATTAACCAGCGGTTAGCAGAGCATCGCAGGTCGTTGAAGGGCGCAGATTCCTGTAATCTAGCCTTGCACTGCAAAGGGTGCAAAGATTGTTTTCCACGATTGAACAAGACCAGCGTCTTGTTTAAACACAGGGATCAGGTTTGCAGGGAGTTGATGGAAGCGTACTTGATCAAGAAAGAATCAGATGACTGTGTACCATCACCATCTGTAGGCCTGATTGATAGGAAGATATCTTTTTTGCGCAGTTTTTTTAGCGCAAGCAGGCGGTATGGAGTGTTAACTTGACAGGAGGTACCCGTGAGTTTGCTGTTTGTTTGTTTTGTGTCTTGTCTCTGACGATACGGAGATTGCTTTTAGGTTGTGATCACAGTGACATCACGTTACATGTGCCAAAATAGTGTGTGATAGTGTTTGCGTTGTCGGTTTTTAGCATGTTTTTCCGCGGGATGAAGATACATGTATAGGCTTTTTCCTTGAATAAAAAATCAGTTGATAGTCTGCGCTCGCGTCGTGCCTTCTTCTTCTCTGTCTTCGTTTCTTTGCGCAGTTAAACATGATTCCCTACCAACTCGCCCAGTATTCCGTTCTTATTAAGAATGCTTGCCGCCTTTTGAAGCCTTGCTCAAACTTCTGGTCACGTTAACTCCTGATGCCCACATACAAATATAGTCCCCATAGAGTGAGACTCGCGCCGACTGTGGTAGTACATCGATGAAGCCGACAAGCGCAAGTCTGAAAAACGTTGCGCTAAGTACTCCACCCTGTGGGACCCCACGGGAAGTTAAATGTGAATATGCTGGTCCGTCCTCAGTCTGCATAAGCAGTGACATGTTGGATAGATAACTGCGTATCCAGCAGAACATGTGACAACCAAGTTCTCCAGATTCCAGAGAGTCCAAGATAACTTGATGAGTGAGGTCTATATTAAACTACAAAAGAACAGTGGCGCGTAAACAACAGCTCCAGCAATTTATATCTTGGCGGAAATCGAAAGAAAATAGTGGACAGGAACGCACACCCGAAATGCTGATGCCTCCACCAGAAGCCATCTTCGGCAGTTGAAAAAAGCCGGCGGCGAACCATTGAGAAATTTGTACGGTTTTGAAGGAGTAAACTTTGTTGAGTGAGCAATACCACATATTAAAAAAAAAGTTCTAAATCGAAGAGTACGAGATTTGACTGTCAGCTGTATCCTCGTATTTCAGTCTCCGTGGTCTGTGGCGAAACTGAAACCGAAACAAGACCGCTCCAAGTCGGAAGGCAAGGCAAGCCAAGAATTCTGGGAAAGAGAAACCACCTAGCGCCCGTTGGAGGGCAGTCGTGTCGTGTAACTCGAAATAAACGGATGTCGTTTGTAGTCGCTCAACGAAGTTGTCTATTTTTTAACGAAAGCGGCATAAATATAAGCTCGTACCGAAACCCGCGATATACCCCGAGACCGAACGAAGCCGACTACCTAGATGCGACGGCGACGAATAACGAAGAAAGAGCCAATTTCTTCTCCGAAGCCGCCGCCCAGTGCTACCGAGTGCAGCGACATGGAGAGACACAAAGCGAAGAGATCATCTCTCCAGTCACAATTGACGCGACTCATTGCGGATATTGACTCCTGCATGCAAGGCCGCACGGGCAACGAAAAAGAGCTCAGTGTTTTCTTGGTAAGAATCAGCTCTCTGCAGACCCTTCTAAACGAATCTAACACCGCTGTCGAGGAGCTACTGTCAGCGGAAGAAGCGGAGCAGTACTATACCCAAAACATCGAGTATGATGACAAGATCGTTACATACATAGCGCAACTCCAAGCTGCGATAAAAGAAGTTCAAGGGAAGACGCAGCCGAAAGAAGGGCCGTCACCAAGCAAGACGCAGACGCGGCAACCATGACCTGCCAGGTGAAGCTTCCAAAATTAAAGCTCGTAAAGTTAAACGGCAAAGATGTGTCCTGATAAGAATTTTGGGAACAGTACGAGCAAATGATTCACAAGAACGATCGGCTGACGACCTTGGACAAGTTCGGGTACTTAAAATCGGTTGTGACTGGCGAAGCAGCAATAACGATCAAGGGCCTTCCGCCCACATCGAAGTGCTATGGCGACGCCATCTTGCTCCTGAAAAAAATGCTTCGGCGGTGAAGACGCCATCGTACAAGTGCACATGCGAAAGCTCTTGGACCTTGAACCTGTGCGAAGCGCCGAAGACACACGGTCCCTCCGACGGTTATACGATACCCTCGTCTCCCGCCTCCGTGGCCTGGAGGCGCTCGGCCAGAAACAGGAGACTTACGGCACGTTGCCCTACCCTATAGTACAAACCGCCCTGCCGAAAGAAATATTGCTCGAGTTCCACCGAGCCGTGGCGAGGGAGGAAACCTCGGAAACGTCAACACAGAACACGAAACGAATTGGATCTCCGCTGCGAAGCGACGACTCTCCGGGACAGCCAACAGAAACAGCTGCAAACGGTACTCTGTCTTTATTCTCGAAGTTTATTGACTTTTTGATGATTGAAGTGCAAAGCCGCGAGAACCTGGTTGCTCAGCAAGGTTCTAGCAAGAAGCACCAGGTATCAATGCTGAAGGCGTTAAACCCAACTGGGAATTACAAGAACAGCACTGGAACGAAATTTAAATCCTCAGCAGCTGTACTACAACAATCAGCAAAAACAGATCATTGTTTTCTCTGCAAGGAGAATAACCACGAAACCAACGCCTGCCCTGCGGGCATTTCATTCGAAGAAAACAAGAAAATGCTCCGTTCGGGAAGACGCTGCTTCCGCTGTACGAAGCCACATCTCCGTTCTAACGAGTGCAGAAGCAGCATTAAATGCGGTAACTGTGCAGGGCGGCATGCGACGACAATGTGCGATCCAGAATTTACTTACCCGAAAGTAAAAGCGAATACAACAGATGTGACAATTGTCCCTGTGAATTTGCAATCTACAGTGAAAGAAACTCGCAAACTACAAGTACTGCTAGAAACGGCAACGGCATTGTGCGCCGGTGAAATGAAAGCGGTATACTTACGTGCTATCTTTGACGGCGGTAGCCAACGATCATTCATTACGAAGCGAGCACCAGAAAAACTCGGGTGTGGAGTTCTTGGAACAGAAACGTTGAGGGTTGGCGTGTTTGGTCGACACCAATCAGAGCGAGACTTTAGCAGAGTGCTGGTGTCGCTAACAGCGCAAAAGAATAAGATCCAACAGATCGAAGTCCTTGAGACAAATATAATATTTGAACAAAAAATCCCGATTCCTGAACACAGGATCAAGGAACTACTTGAACCTTTGGCTGCAGCCTACAGGACGTAGGATAACGAAAGAGGTGACA
>JARKHS020021631.1:0-22500 GCA_030143305.2 Amblyomma americanum | reverse complement strand
TTTCCAAGAGGAATCAGCTTTCATTGAGAATTCCGTCTACCACTATATCCAGGAACATCTTTCCGTTGAGCTGACTAGGAACACGTCGATATTCACACGGGGGTCATTCTCCGCGAAACGACCTAAAACGCAAAAGCGACCATCGCCGATATTTTTTTTTTTCATGGGTCTAGTTGGCGACTGTGTGAATACAGTTATGCAGTGAAGGCAGACTTCGGCAGCATGTACCTAGAAGGCCGGTTGCAGACGTGAAAAATCTCGCCTGAAACAAAATTTACTTTAATTAAAATTTCTAAAATACACGCAATAAAGTTTCTTTGTATTGTGAGCCATCTCTCTGATTTTTTTTATTTGTAGGGCCTTGATCTTTAATTTAGGTCTGCCACTAAGGAAAATGTCACTTTTTACAAACTTTCAACATAATTCTCTGAACGAAGAAACGCGGAAAATTCTTGAATAACTTCGCCGAAAAATAAATATTCTAAAAGAAGATATTCAGTGAACTCTCTTTCACATTTGATTTAATAATTTTTAGCTCCAACCAGCTTTTTCGTATTCGAGGAAAATTGAAATATAAAAACCTTTTCCTAGAAAACTACTTGGCTGAAATTCCATTCACCTAATTGCCACCTAGCCCAATTTTTTTCAAAAAGAATACGTGGTGGTAATATTTGCGTTCTGGTACGTATCGCATGAAGTGTCCCAGTGCCAGTAGCCTCTCCGAGGCAGCTTTTTACTGTGTTCTTGTTGGTTTCTAGATATGCTAACCCGCGATTATGCTGGCTGCCTTATTCAGTTCGGGGCTGATGTTCAGAATCATTTTCTGCATTTTTGTAGAGACAATAAAACGTAATTGAACTGCAGTGGGTCTTGGATAGGTGCAAAAAACATTTGCTTTCAACTTCAAGTTCACCCATACTATGAACCAGAAATTCGCGCAGTATTGCCGCCTCAGACCAACATTCGCCAACGTTAGCGTCTTTTTGACCTCAATATTCCTAATTACTCACTTGCTGCTTAAAAGCCGTATATCTCATCCAACTTCCTCTTGGGGCTAATATGAGCCGACCACTTCACATAAAGTTGTGCACTTTATCTGCCAGTCCTATAACGCTCCCCACGATTGCATGCTAACTGCCTTCTACGCATTAGCCCGCCGTTTTCATGGCGCAGGAAGCACTAGCTATGAAGGACAACAAAGAAATGTTCATAACGCAACATTTTCTACACATCTGCTCCCCAGAAATTCAAAACTGCGGTCGTCGGTGATCAGCCCTACGTTTAACTCATCCATTTTAGTCGGCTCGTGCGTCAGCAGAAATGCAGGTAGTTGCATACGGGAAGAACGAGTGGAGATTAGATAGTGAGTGTTAATAGAGAGGAAGACGGCAGCAACATGAAAGAACGCCGACATGTTTTTAGCTGCGAGGGACCTCAAACTATTGCAGGGCCGATCTTTAATATCATGCAGAATTATGTTGAGCGCATGTCACTTGTGTATCCACCTTCCCAAAAAGAACACAACACACCATATACTTGTTGTTTTTGGCGGGTTGGTAACTCGATAATAACCCAAGGTGGTAGAAATTATCTCGATTTCCCCACTTCGACGCCCCTGAAAAGATAAGTCGCTTTGGAACGTTAAACACCATAAACATTTGGCACTCTTTGGCGCACATAGCCGTAAGCTCCAGATTATAACGCTAACTGTTGAACCACACTTTCTCGCCAGTATTTACTATTGAACCGGATGACGACACTCCTGAGTTTAGTTAGCCCGAACTCCCACCACGCCTGACATTACGTTCGAACCTCACGGCATTATGAAGGTCATCGAGTCGCTCAAACGCGCGCCTTCAGCTGGCATCGCTAGAATTAATTTCAAAATAATAAAAAAACACTAACATGTACCGAGTGTTATTTTGTGTCATATTTTTCAGCTGTCTCTTTCATCTGGAGCACATTCGGTCGATTGGGAAGTGGGCAAGATCATTGCAGTTCCTAAAAAAGATCTACCTTATTTATGCCAAAGCTTCCTATCTCGCTCGCCAGTACCTTTCAAGTTAATGAAACATATAACATATTCCAGCACAATTAAAGTCTCTACATCAATCGACTTCATTCAACCTACTCAAGATGGCATTTTAAAGCGACTATCAAAACCCAACTAGTATTATTTGTTAATGACATAAGTTAATCAACTGAAATTAACGTAGCAGTAGACACAGTAGCCATTGAGCTTGAAAAATCATTCCTAAAGCTCCTCACAGAAAGTCATTTTTCAAGCCATTCATGAAAAAATAATAACGCTTCATTTTTTATTTGGATTCATTCCTTTCTTGCCAACCCGTAGCAAATGGAATAGAACAGGAAGTGCTCAAGCCAAATGTCCCATGTCATCTCCGTAATGCATCAAGCTACTGTTCTCGGCATTTTACTTTACTAAATCTACTCCAATGACTCAGTGTGTGAGGGACGCCGTAGTGAAAGGCTCCGGAAATTTCAACCACCTGGGGTTCTTTAACGTGCATTGGTATCGCACAGTACACGGGCCTCTAGAATTTTGCCTCTATTGAAATTCGACCGCCGTGGCAGGAATCGAACCCGCGTCTTTCATGTCAGCAGCCGAGCACCGTAACAACGGAGGCACCGCGGCGGCTGCGGATGACTGCATAATGCATCGCCGTATCCAAAGCACTACCTACATAACCACATTAAACAGTGATCTAAATCAGATTGAATCCTGGCGTAATACATATATAGCAAATGACTATCAACAATAATCGACATCAATCATATATTTCCATCGAAAATACTGTTGCCCTTCATCGAATTGCGTAATTTTCGGCTCGGTAATCTCCTGTGATCCCTCTTTGAAGTACCTATAGGCATTAACATAACCGGCGACCTGGAATGGTGTGAACAAACGATGCTACGAGACACCTTACTTTTCTTCGCCGCCTTATAAAACCTGCCTAACCCTTTGTAAAACTCACGGCCTATCTAACCCCAGTTTGACTAAAATTGTAGCACGCATGCACTTGGAAGCGGCATCAATCATTCCTTTCCAACACTTCTGAATCAGAACAGAATCGAACAGCTTGGTTTGTTTACTATAACCACAGCTTGTACACACAAAGCCTCAAGCTCACCTGCCAGCTCTCGTTCAACGGCATTAAATTCTAGGCTTTGTCTTCTCTATCAATTTTATTGTTCACAGTTATCTAACTCTGTCATCCTGCCCTCACATCAGACTTCGCAACGTGCCGGACACTCCAGATATGTTTAACCACAGCCTGCCTGTACTAAAAAGCATCCTCTCATTTGTAATCCAAACTGCAAAAGGCTGGGATGATTGTCCTGCTGATGCCTTCCTCCACTCCATTGACGCATTGAGGAATATCCTGCAAATGTACCAACTGATGTATTCTTTTCATGCAATACATCCATCTATCCCTCACGTTACACCCTATACGTGGTGTCTTTGAGCTGCATTCTAAGTAAAACAGTGAAAACACTTAACGTCACAATAACAATTATTCCTTTCTTCATTAAACAGTCCTCAAAAAAAATCAGCCAGAAATACTGAAAACAAGAACATATCAAGACTAGGCCCAGTCTTGCACACATTTAATGGCGGGTAGGTGTATTCCGACGTCAAGCAAAACAGGTGCGCTTTGATGCATCCTATTTAACGACAAACTTTCTTTTGCTTGCAATTTTCAATGATCCTTGTTCCTGAGTTGCGTTTGTCAATTACCCTTGCAACGTTGTGCAATAACTCAACAGCATAAACGGTTACTTCAAATTGTCCTTGTAATATACCATTATATTAAAAAGATTGCGCGATTACCGTGTAGGGTGTTGCTTCGTCGTCACTTTTTCACATGAATTTTGAAAACCTAGGGCATTCTCTTAGCTTCAGTGATTCGTTTCTTTCCGTGCAAAACTACACAAATTATTGTGTGTGCCAAAACGTGAAGAAGAAGAAACATTTTAGCCAAATTAATATTCCTTAACACGACGTTAAAATCATGTTATAGCTTGTGATCGCGTGTAAGATAAAAACAAGTTGTAGTTCATTGTGTGTGTGTTTCTATTTCCTCTTTCATTCCGCATCGACTCATGACGATTACCATGCTTGGGGCTACTTGAGGAAATGGCAAAAAAGAACAATATTTGCGCAGATATTGCAACACAACGCCTTAATCAGCCGGGCCAGCTCTCATTCGTTAATCCACTACGGAGTGCATTTTAAACAAAGGGCAGGAATATGGTTTCCTGACACACACAATGAGAAAGAAAGGGAAAAGCCTCCGGGTGCTAACCAACGTTACGACAAGGTGACTACTCTTTATATTGGCAAAGCGTTGATCATCGGCGGGTTTAAATACGTCCTTCACTTCGAGAAGCAATGCCCGAGGAACGCAGTAGTTACTCGTTAGCATCCACGCAAGCGAGCGAACCGTTGAAAAGAGTAAGCTGGTTAATTAATTGGAAGTCTACATGAGTGCTCGCCAACAATGTAAGATCTTTCTCTTCTCCACAGCGACTCAATTAGTGTTTTACAAACTGTGTACGTCAAAGAGCGTCCTTTAGACAGAAATGCTTCTTTGCGTCCTTTCAGCAACTCTATCACAGCAAGTTCTTTCTGCTTCGCCTCTTCTTCGCTCTTTTTATTTCAAGAACAAAGAGCTACTATAAAGTGCCTTGGTACAATTACGCAAGCCTTCCAGAGTGGCTGTTCTCCAACAGACCAGCTATGCAGCAAATTTAAAATTAACGAGAATGCGTGCATTACATGCGCTGTCTGTGATGCTGAAGAGGTCACCAGAGTACTCTTGACCGGTCAGGGTGCAGTTTCGGTCCTTCGCCGTAGCCTAAGCCAATGCAAGGGCCTCCATTGTTTCTTAAACAAAAGGCTGACGTGAGGAATACACGTCTACATAATAAACGAAGAAAGGGTGCTTACCTCCGGCTCCTTCGTTCTGAGGAAAATAATTTCTTGGCCGAGAACTTGCGCGATGACATTCTGCATAAAAACCTGACAAGTCTGCGTCAGCAAAGCACTAGTGTACCTTCAAGACACAATAGTGTTTGTGAGCGACTATGGAAAGCATGAAATCAATAGATAGGAACACCAGCTTCGGTGGGTGCACAATGAGCATGGGCGAAACGTCCGCTGCCGTTCGTTCGCGATGTAATTTATTATTGCCGAATCATCCTAAGGATGCTAATCAACAATATCAATGACTGCACAGTATTGTTGTTTTCTCGGATCCTCTGAAACAAAATTACAACCATCATCGTTATTTCACTACGTCCACTGCAGGACAACCCAGGCTTCCGATTGCAAATACCATGGTGTGCCGTCTGTTTAAAACATTTATGCGAACTCGTACAGAATCTGATCTCGCTATGTACAAAAACTCTCAAAGTTACTTGGCTAAGCAACTAAGAAAAGAGCAAGAGTCCTGTACTATCGGAATTTGTTCGGTTCCAGCGCAGAGCACACCGACTTATTGTGAAATAATTTAAATGCATCGATGGGGGGAGCGAGAAAAAAGATAGTTGAAATTCTCCCGCCTAAACTGTTCTCTTTTAGTCTGGGGAACAACAATAAAAACAAATCTCTTGAAGCTTGAAAGGCTACAGCAAAAATAGTATGATTATTTGAAAACCTTTAATACACCGCATCGTCGTCCCAAATCCTTGCTTCGTTTCATGTATTGAAAGAAAGAAATATATACGAACACAAATTATGCCGGCAGTGCCGTTTAGGTGTCCAACGAGAGAGTTCAGTTTTTACGAAAATGGCAAAATTAAAACCTAATTATCCCATCTACAGCACACGAACTCCCGAACAATGAAAAGTACCAACATGTCGCACTGCCTATGGACAACAAACACTCCGCTATAATCTTCCACGATTATTGAATGCTTTAGAGAAAGTCCTGATGCGCTCAATGTGTTTGTTCCAAATATGCACAAATATTTTGCTTCTCATACTCCGTTTAGTGAATGAACACAGAGGTCATGCTCAATACACTGCATTCCTTTAATTTTGAAACAAAGTTTCCAAGGTGTCCAAAAGCAGTGCTGTATTCAAACTCTTATTTATGCTTATTCTATTGTCTGATGCAATATAGTGCTCTTTTTCGTTTCTCTTCGCAAAAAAAATGCGACATTCTATATTTTTCTATTGCGGAATTCTGCTGCTGTGCATGCTGTAAGGGGGCGGAGGATTTCTCAAGCCGCAAATGTACGGCTTTTCCCTGCGCGCGCGCGCGTGTGTGTGTGTGTGTGTGTGTGTGTGTGTGTGTGTGTGTGTGTGTGTGTGTGTGTGTGTGTGTGTGTGTGTGTGTGTGTGTGTGTGTGTGTGTGTGTGTGTGTGTGTGTGTGCGTGCGTGCGTGCGTGCGTGCGTGCGTGTGTGCGTGCGTGCGTGCGTGTGTGTGTGTGTGTGTGTGTGTGTGTGTGTGTGTGTGTGTGTGTGTGTGTGTGTGTGTGTGTGTGGTGTGTGTGTGTGTGTGTGTGTGTGTGTGTGTGTGTGTGTGTGTGTGTGTGTGTGTGTGTGTGTGTGTGTGTGGTGTGTGTGTGTGTGTGTGTGTGTGTGTGTGTGTGTGTGTGTGTGTGTGTGTGTGTGTGTGTGTGTGTGTGTGTGTGTGTGTGTGTGTGTGTGTGTGTGTGTGTGTGTGTGTGTGTGTGTGTGTGTGTGTGTGTGTGTGTGTGTGTGGCGCAGAATTTCAAGCGTATATCATTTTCGAAAAATCGGCCATTCCTATTATCATCTCCGAATCCTCAGATGTGCCGCCATCGTACGTTTGATCCCGCACGGACCAGCAGTTCAAAGTGGATGTTCCAAGCACTCGCACCAGCTCTTTCGGATCACTCATTCCCAAGTAATCCAATGAATGACAACACCTAGAGTCCTCCATCGCTTCCATTACAAATGTCGACCCGTTTAAATCTCCCGTACCGATTATAAATTGTAAGGTAAGGTAAGCAAACTTTATTGGATATTTTAAGGAATTCGCGGCTGCAGGACCCGCGTCGTCCTCGTCTCAGGCGGTCCCGGGTCCTGTCCTAGCAAGGTCGGGCCCCTATTCCAGGGCTCCGCTGAGCCGCGCTGCCTCACAAGCGTGCTGCACCAGGGTCCTTTGGACTGTGAGCTCGCTGCTGACGAGCCGGCTCTCCCATTGCTCCGCACTCGGGTGTTCGTGTTGGTGGAATGTTCTGTTTCGCTCACACTCCCACGTGATGTGGTAGAGTGTCGGCACCGCTTCGCATCAAGGGCATGTGGCTCTGTACTGTGTTGGAAACATCTTGTTCTGTAGGTGTAGGTTGGGAAAAACACCCGTCTTCAGCCTGCGCCACCCGGTCGCCTCCTCCTTTGTTAGCGCCCTGTGTGGCGGTGGGTACCTATATCTCATGCCCCTGTATAGGCCCAGGTGCTCCGAGTACCCCCCGTCGCAGGCCTGGGTGTAGAAGTCGTCCGGTTGCCCCGCTCGGAAACTCAACTCGCGAGCGAGGCCGTCCGCCTTCTCATTCCCCTTATTGCCTGCGTGCCCGGGTATCCATATCAGGTTGTGTATGTGTTTTCTATCCAAGCATTTTACCTTTCTGAGTATGTTTAGGGCCACGCTACCTATTCTCCCTCTAATGTAGTTTCTGCATGCCTCCTTTGAGTCAGTAAGTATATTTAGGGATTTGTTTTCCCTGGACCCATTAGCTACCGCCAAGGCTATGGCGATCTCCTCAGCCTCTGTTGCGTCCGCAACCCCGGCTGCTGCGCATGTAACCAGGTCTCTATTGCGATTGACCACCACCGCTGCGGCCGTGCGTTTCCTCCCGGTTAGGTACAGTGACGCATCCGTATAGACTATGCCTTCCAGTTGGGCCAATCCCCGTTCCACATACTCGGCTCTCGCTTTCCGTCTGCCCTCGTGCAGACGGAAGTTGGTCTTATAACGTTAGGTCGAAGAAAGGTTTGCTCCCCTTCGACAGTGCGCATTCTAAACTTGTCAAGCGTGCAGTCGTAACTGGTGCACTTAATGCGTCACTGACAAAGAGTTGTGAACACATGGCTGATTCTAGCATCGACAATCAGGCTCAACGCCTTCTTTTGGCTTGCTACTCACCTCTCCTTTTATCAGGCCTGTGCGAAGCCTTACTCCAGAAAGTTAGGCGAAGCAGGGAAAGAGCCTAAGGAAAAGAAACTTTTCGCCGTTATTCCATACATTCAGAAACTCTCGCACATTATCAAAAAGGTTGCAGCCAGGTATGATGTTAACGTTGTTTTTTCTGCCCCATGTAAGTTGGCTAAAATATGCCCGATGGTGAACCGTAGGAAGTAGGTGACCTGCACAGTAAAGCAATCGAATCAGTACACCGATTGTCGCTCCTGAGTGGTTTACCAGATTCCCCTCCCGTGCGGTAAAGTATACATCGGCCAGACCGGACGCGGTTTCAATGACAGAGCTTGTGAACACCTCCTCCACGTTAAAAACAAATCTGGGAGCCACTTGGCGGCTCATTGCAATCAACCCCGCCACGAATGTAGGCCTATGTTATCCGCCACTAAGTTTCTGGCGGCAGCAAGGAGTAAAATAGAGAGGGAAGTTATTGAAGCTTTTCTGATTGAAAAGGCTGGGGAAGCCTGCATCAGCAGCTCTTCTGCCTGTCTACTGGAGAAAGAAAGGTCCTTATAGAACGGGCGCAATTCTTGCGTTTTAACCACATTTAGGCATCCTGGCAAACGGTTTTTTTCTCGCACCTCACCTCATTGTTTTTATTTGCTCTTAGTTATTTTGCCTTGTTGTTTGTGGGCCTTAAGCGGATCGTTCCTCCTTCGTCTTCTAAAGGCTTTTGATGGTGTTTCTAACGTCTTAAATGTTTAGCCGGTGGTGGTTCATTTTGTTCTTTTTTTATACAATTATTACTTTTTTCCGCGTTATATGTTGGCGTCAGTTCCTTCTTTTTTCGTTTTCGCTTTTACCCTACTGACTGGGCCTATTGCCTAGGAAGTTTTCATTCTTTTTTATTCATACTCTCATTGTACACCCCTTTTCGTCGTCATTTCACCTGTCATCGTCGCGTTTCTTTTACTCATTACTGCCCATGGCAGAGGCACAAGCGCAATTGTCATTTATCTGTGGTCCGTTTATCATTAGTTTAGTCATTCTTTTGCATGTCAGTGCTTGCACGTGTCATGAGTGCTTTTTCACTGTGTAATGATCCCCAGCGTCTGAGGCGTTTCTTCGCAATGTCCACTGGCTGACAGTGTATCACGTGGTCCATGTGAATGGTATAAATTGTGCTGGTTTTTTATGACCCAATAAAGAGTTGGTAGTCAGCGCCCGTCCTGTGGTTCGTGTTTCTTCTCGCCCTCGTTCAAAGTTGCGCTGTGTCAATCTATGTTGTAGAAAGTATAAACCAACTAGCCCACACCAGAATCCCCTTATTACGTGTTTCCGCCTTATAGGTAAAAATTAAGGAGCACCTACAGGCCAGCGTGAAGACCGGACATTCCCCAGATACGCGCCAGCAGCTAACATTTCGCTGAAGTTGTTAAATTTTTTATACCATGTATTCACCAATAAGGGCATGATGATGAAATAACTTTATTCGAACCCGTCAAACAATAAGAGGGCGATGAAGATTTGAGTCTTGACCACCGTCATCTTCCTCCCCTTTGAGCAAGCTGGGATCCCTTGGGATTCAGCGGTGTCTAGGGCCAGACGAGTGACTTTTTTTGTTCTTCTTCTTTCTGGCTCACCATTAAAGCCTCCCGTTAAAGCCTCCAAGGACTCTGTATTCCTTTCTGATTTGTTGTGGTTAGGGCATATCCACAACATTGTGGATCATGTCTGCAATTTCATTACCCTGTTTACACCTCGGGTCTTGGTTCGCCGGATGCCATCTCCTTAGTGCTAGTGGGTTGGGAAAAACCCCCGCCTGTAACTTTCTCGGTATGAGCTCTTCCTTTTTGCTGGGGCTCTTGTATGCTCCAGGTACTGTCTGTCTTCCTAATCTCTAATGGTTAAGAATATCTTGGTACGTGTTCAGCTCCTAGTCCGTGTGAAGGGGCTCTCTGCTCGATGAAACCGCATTGGGATCCCGGTGTGTGAGTCCTCGGTACAATGCGTGCGCTTTCTCATTTCCTCGTAGGCCCTCGTGGGCCGGAGTCCAGACTACGTTAGTTAGCTCTACCGGTGTCAGAGCGGCAGTCAGAATTTTGACTGCTTCAGGAGATATCCTGCTTGCGTTGTAGTTGTGGATAGCCGATTTGGAATCTGTTATAGTCACCCTGACATTCTGTTGAGTTAGGGCCAGCGCAATGGCTACCTCCTCAGCCGCTGGTGCGTCCCTCTGTCGGATGCTGCAGAACGAGGCTCGGTCTCTGCCCTCCCTGGTTGCAAGTGCTACGAAACCCGTTCTGCCTTCGTATTGCGCCGCGTTTGTGGAAACCATGTCCTGTCTGTTGACTAGTTCTTCTGTAAAGCTTTCGCTCTGTCCTTTCGTTTACCCTCATGGTCTCGTTCTACCCTCATGGTCATGTTCCTTGGGAGTGGAGGGATTCTGATCAGAATAAGGACATTAAAAAATTGCCAACGCTGACAAATACCGCCATTCTCATAAGACGGCCAAATTTTTTTTATGCCTTTGCTACTACTTCCAGTTTGGTTTTTGTGCTTCAAGTATGAAATGCCACATGTTCTTTGAGTAATAAACATTTTGTGGAGAATTTAGGGTACCAGTAGAGCTTGGAATATCATTACAATTCGCTCACCGGGAACGTTTTAAGTTCACGTGCCATTTACGTCTTTCGTAGGCTGCCGTGGTCTCGTTAGTTTCTAAAATTACTTGCGCCGCGACCATGAGTGTCGCCTGATCTACTTTGAGGCAAATGTTCACAAGCGTTGCTTTCGTTTTTCTACCGGCCAAAAAACATAATAAAGCTAACCAGTTCTTATAGTGCTGCCATAAAACATTTCCTTTCAGTATAAAAATCACCTCGCCATGACCCGAAAACAGGCGCCAATTTGGAGCCTGGGACCAACATTCGCCTATTGCAGCGTTTATTTCACTTCGATACCCGAAATTTCTTGCATGCTGTATCAAACCCGGTAATCTCCTCGAACTGCTACTTCAGGTCAATGCGAGCTATTCATTCATATTTTATTCATACACCGAAGTGTACAGGAGGCAAAGGTAAAAGCCGTTCTACGACGGCTTGAGGGGTCCCTGGCCCCTAAATACAGTGGCAGCGGAAAGCATAAACACATAAACAAAAAAAGATTACAGCCTTATGCTACTTGTATGTGAGCATTCCCAAACGTAGAAAGATTATACAGAAATTATACATTGAGATTATATACACAGAGATTATACAGATTATGCAGATTATACAGAGAGGATCTATGAAGTACATACATGTATGCACAAAAAAAATATAAACATCCATGGTGACAATCAGTTTGTAAAGAGCTGCTTCAGCTCAGACAAGATTAATTTCACAAGATCAGTGCTTGTCTATTGTAATAATTTAGAAGCCTCGGTAAAGTATTCTGGAGCATTTGCGTACGATAATTGGTGCGGCATTTTGGGATTTTCCAGTATTCTGTGTTTCTTGTGGGATATGACAGATCATTTCGCGTCAATCATGCGACGTCGAAAAGGAGAGATATCGAGTGTTTTGAGCTGAAATAAAACACGCGAGACCATATATAACGGTATAAATCATGTGCTCAGTGCACGTTGAACTGTTTAAAGAGAGGGGCAGACGATTCTGTATATTTTAGATTTGCAATTATGCGTAAGATTCTTTTTTGTAGTTTTAACCGCTTGTTTAAATTTGCCGTGGTAATGGTGCCCCATACTAATAAGCAGTAATGTAGAGAGGACACAAAGAGAGCATTATACATAATTAGTTTTACTGATTGTGGAAGGCAGTAACGGTGGTGATTTAGTATTCCAGTGACCGAGCTTAGCTTCTGCAATAAGTTATTTACATGATCATCCTATTGTAGTATCTCTGAAAAATAAACGCCCAACAGCTTAACACATGGAACAATATCTATTTTACAATTTCTAAAGGTGATATCATGCTTAAAGCCAATGCGTCTGCCCTTTGGACGAAAAATCACTGCCTTTTTTTAGTGTTTATTTTTAGATGGTTATTGCTCGTCCAGGTATCAAGCTTTCCTAACACACTATTCGCTCTCATTATTAAATCAGTTTCACAAGGTGATGGGATAAAAATACTCGTGTCATCCGCATATATGACTAGCTTAATGCCGGGACAATTGTGGGTTATGTCATTTATATACAAATTAAAAAGTAATGGTCCGAGAATGCCTCCTTAAGGGACGCCCGCAATATTTTGTTGTTCACTAGATATGAAGTCATTTACTGAGACAAACTGTATCCTGTGTGAAAGATAGCTTTTTATTAACCTTAAAGGGAGACCGCGGATTCCATAATGGTTTAATTGATCAAGCAAAATTGAGTGTCTGATGTAGTCGAATGCCTGGTGAAGTCCACAAAGATACCAGCAACCAGCTGTTTATCCTCAAGCTTCTGTAATATGTATTCCTTTTGATCCATGAGAGCAAGTTCAGTGGACGTACTTTTTTCGAAAACCATATTGGGCTTTAGTTATAACATTGTATTTGTTGCAGAAACAAGTTATTCGCTTGAACAGAACCTTTCCTAAACTCTTTGAAAATACAGGAAGAATAGAAGCAGGTCGATAGTTTGAAACGTCAAGACTATCGCCTTTCTTGAAGATAGGCATGACACGTGCGACTTGCATTTTGTAAGGAAATATGCCGGAAGAAATACACAAGTTAAAAAGGTATGACAGGACTGGACCGATAATATCTATTACGTATTTAACAGGTCTAATGCGCACACCATCAGAGTCGCAGCTATGGGAGTTTTTCAGGTTTAAAAATGTAGAACTGACTTCACTTCACACACAGCGGTGCACTCCGTATACACTTTCTGTAACAGGCCACCGCAGTGGCTGAGTGAGGCAAAATTCTAGATGCCCGTGTACTGTGGGATGCCAGTGTACGTACAGAAGCCCAGGTGGTAGGAATTTCCGCAGCCCTTCACTACGGCATCCCTCATAGCCTGAGTCGCCTTGGGACGTTAAATCCCCATAAACCAAACCAACACTTCATGTAACTATATGGGCTATCCGAAGCTGTCTGTCTTCGACCCATTAGCTCAGAATTTTCCAGAGGCAGGAAACGCCCATACCAGAGGGCAACTGTGCAAAGCTTTCTCAGCGCATTTGGTACTCATGTGTTCGAAAGATAAAATTTAAAGCCGTGGTTTTCGGCGCTTTATCCTGCCTTTTAAAGCGCACGTTCAGCAGGGTCATGTCTGAGCAGAAATGTGGCTAATTGCACAGGTGCGGAAGAAGGAGAGATTATGAGCGAGTTTTAAAGAAGCGGATTACGACTTCAACATGAAAAGATCGCACAATTTTCTCAGCAAATGTGGTGATTACACTCTTGCAGAGCCAATCTATAAACTGATAGGGATCGATACTGAGCGCATTGCACTTCTGTCGCCACCTGCCCGAAAGAACACATCCCGCCGAAAAGTTGCGCGTTTTTCGTTTCCTCTGAGTGATGGCAGCTACAGTCCACATAACTCATCTGCGTAAATCCGTCTGTTTTTTCCAGCCCACCTAAGTAAAAAGCAATCAATTTTCTTGTGATTGGTCTGAAACAAGCCGAAATCTTTCATCAACTGAAGGAAGCTTCATCGGAACTGTGGGGCGATGCACTAAGATGCGCGAGTAACCTCACTGAAAGAACGCGAATGCGTGATAGTTACTTCTGCTTGCGTGCAGCCGGTCTTCGCTGAAGGCGAGTGATAGGTCCGCAGTGGCATCCGACCCCTTCCTGCCCCTCTTCGGGGACACTCGGCAGCCGTTTCCATGCACCCGCCTAGAGCGGTTTTTGGCACGGCACGTGCATGGGAAGCAGGAAAAGATCCAACCGGCGATGCTGTGAGGGCGGCAGTTACAGGAGTTAGGAATGCCATAAAAGAAGTCCAAACCTTTCATGACTTATTGCATGAAGAGACCAACGTGGAACGTCCACAGCTCACAATGACTGTCAGTCGGCCAAGTGTAATCCGAACGCGCACATGACATCGCTAGCACCGCATTAGCCTTAGGCTTAAGAGACTCACATCACCAGTATGCATGGTTATTGATACTCGGCAGCTGAAGGGACAGCACTGTCGAAGTCTTAGAATTTTCGTAGGGAACATCTTTAAAAACGTATTTGTAAGCTTTTGTTACTCGGAGTGGGCGAAACGTTTGTGCGATTTTTGTCGGTTCAAAGGTAACTCAATAATTGAGACCAGCAAGGTGCTTGACGAAATGGAAGCCTGCATGAGTGCTCTTCAACCATGAAGGCTCAATTTTTTTTCAATCTCACAGCGATTCTTCAGAGCGCATGGCATTGTGTACTTAAAAAGCGTCCCGAGACATAATCGGTTCTGTGCGCCCTTCAGCAAGCCACTCACAAGGAGTTCCTGCGTCGCCTTTGTTCGCATCTCTTACTGAAAGAGCAGAGTTACCATAAGGAGTCTTGATACTGTTACGCAAGCCTGCCCGCATGGCTGCTTTCCAAAAGAATGCCGATTCAGTCTAGTTTGAAATTAGCGAGAACGCGCATTTCATCTGCGGTATTTGTGACCCTTGAGAGCCTCGAAGTGTATTCATGACCGGCCAACATGCTTTTCGGTTCTTCATCTCAGCTTACACATACACGAGAGCCAGCATCATTAGGTAAAATGACCCCTACATGCTGAAACAATGTCTACAAAATAACTGTATAAGAGTAGCTTTTGCCGAGGCCATTAACCATGACTGATAGCTTACAACGACGAAGCAACCTTCTTTGTCTGCTTGCAGGAGGGGCATTCCGCTGTTCTTGAAATATGTCCCTACGTTGTCTGTCAGTGCTTTTCCTTTCGGGGCGGATTTCTACAGTGTGGTCCTCGCGAAGCTGTCAACAGCGTCAAGGACGCACCTGTCTTCAATTTCTTTCTCCGCTTTCTTTGCTATGCGGCGGTTAAAGGCCAACAGCTCATGATTCGGAACGCTAGGCTCAAGGCAGTATCTCGGTTCCTTTTTCAAGGACGTCTGTGATGTCTTCTGGTGGTGTCACATTGCCTAGAACTACCGGTCCCTTCCTAGCATCTTCTTTTGCAGAAGGCTTCATACCAGTGTGCAGGGCTTGTCTTAACATGCACGCTCATAACGCCTCAACGGTCCTGGCTGCTGCGGGGGAGGGGGGGTGAGGTCACAAAACATTATTTTCCAAGGTGACAGCAGTAAAGCACTGCAGATTAAAAGCATCAGACTGTATTTCACCGCCTCGTTTGAAGCAATGTGAATTCGCTGGCATGCAGGGAGACACAAGAGGTGCTGCCACACATGTCGCCTCTAACCTTGATAAAAAGGATTTCGGTACTTTCCGAGCTAATCTATCTGTGCTAATCGTCCGAATTTTGACGTTTTTCAAGTCGTAACTCACAGTTCTGGTCGTTTTCATCATTTCCAGAACGGCAGTGGGCGGGTAGATTCATATAGTCTGCTGTTCTTAATCTGCAGTGCTTTATTGTAGTCATCTTGGAAAAAATTTGTTTGGCGACCACACCCCGCACCCCCCGTTTTCTTGACCTTTTCGTTCTTTGGGCATAGCTGCGCATGCGCTCACTATCGTCTGTCTTATATGTTCAAAGAACATACTTGCCAATAAAGATAATTGGAGTCAGCGCCCATCCTGTCACTTTTTCTGTGTGTTCGTCTAAATATGTAGCTCTGTTAAATTTTTAAAAACTTTACACTGTAATCGCTGCCAAGACTGACATTTTGAATTACTATTGTGATTTGGCCGCTGAAAAGTCTGGATATGTTGCCCTAAGGCTGCCTGCAAAGCATAATCATCATCATCCTGACTGTGGCCCCTGCAGGGCAAAGGCCTCTCACATGTCTTTCCAATTAACCCTGTCCTTTGGCAGCTGCGGCCACCATATCCCCCCAAACTTCTTAATCTCATCCGCCCACCTAACTTCCTGCAACCTCCTGCAACGCTTGCCTACTGTTCGAATCCTTTCCATTTGCCTTAAAGACCAGCGGTTATTTTTCTTTCGAAGTACGTGACCTGTCCAAGCGCATTTCCTCTTCTTGAATTTGACTGGGATGTCATTAACACTCGTTTGTCCCCTCACCCACTCTGCCCGCTTCCGGTCTCTTAACGTTACACCTATCATTTTCCTTTCCATGGCTCGCTGTGTTGTCCTTAACTTGAACTGAACCCTTTTCGTTAGCCTCCACGTTTCTGCCCCGTAGGTGAGTACCGGTAAGATACAGCTGTTGCACACTTTTCTCTTGAGGGATATTGGTAAACTGCTATTCATGATCTGAGAGAGCCTCCCATATGCGCTCCCTCCCATTCTTATCCTTCTAGTTATTTCCCTCTCGTGATCCGGATCAGCGAGCACTACCTTCCCTGAGTAGAAGTTTTTGCTTTCCACTTACAGCACTTCGTTACTAATTGTGAACTGTTGTTCCCTTGTGAGGCATTTGAACATTACTTTGGTTTTCTGCATGTTAATTATTGGGCCCATTGTTCTAGTCTGCCTGTCTGACTCATTGATCACGCTTTATAGTTCATCTCCTGAGTGACTTGGCAAGGAAATGTCATCATCGAATCGCAGATTACTTGGGCATTATCCATTAACTCTTCCCCAACAGTTCCCAATCCAGGCCTCGGAAGACTTTTTGTAAATAGGCGGTGAACTGTGAGTTCACAGCCCCATAGAGCTAAAAAAATTAGTGGCAGCGCGGAACACCTCCTTCAAGGCGAGCGATGTGCGAACACTTCTGCTTGCTGAAGTTGATAAAGTCGCACCACACAACTGCGCCAACGAAGTGCAGCACATCAATAGTGTTCAAGCTCACTTCAGAAAGATGCGAGCATTTAGTGACAAGCTTCAGCCGTTATCACCAGCCTGGGAAATGAGCACATTATAACAGAGTGTGTACGGTCGGCCACTGAGCCATTAGAGTGGGCTCCACAATGTCACTTGCTTACTAATAGGAACTCTGCTAGCTCACTGGGTCAAATTGATTACCGTTCTAAACGTCTCCGAAAGAATAGTGCTCTTGATGAAGAAGTTTCAGTGTATCACCTGTTGTACTCAGCAATGTTATCTACGGGTGTGCGTTTATCAGCCTGATGTGTTTTTGATAATGATGAGTGTTATGGTAACTCATACGGCAACTCATACGAAATAGTACCATAAATCAAGATTGTTCGATATACTCAGGGTTAGGTGTCTTGGACACACTTTTCAAGCAATTTATGTCAGAGGAGCCGAGCATCAAGTTAGAGGAAAGCTTCAACCAATTTTATCACCAGTGGGTGCCCGGCGGTACTGGGGATCGAACTCCTGTGATACCTGCGATTACGCCAACCTGCTCAGTATCGGTGCTGTCCTCAAAGACGCAAAGGCTGATGCATGTTCCCCAGAATGCTGTGATAACTGTGAAGAAGTCACTGCCTCATTTTCATTGTGTTGGGCCCAAGTCATCACTTCAATCACATGACGGCCGTTGCACGCTCACTAGAACTCTGTGGTAATTGTCATGACATCATTCCTGCCTGTTGACGTTGCCCATTGTTGAATCTAACCTGGACGACAGGACCTACCGTGCACACTCCCTATTACTTTGTAATACCGGTTATGACGTCACTGTGTCAATTTCGCTTTGCACAGTTTTGGTGTCCACCTAGGCTACACGACTGCTGATGCACGTTCCTCGGAATGCTGATTGCTTTATCGTGTTCACTTACACTTCTTGGGTGCACCTTTTCTTAGCCCTGTGGTGTCAGGCTGCACCTTTGAATATTTGCAAGTGCTACAAGTTGCATAAATGAACGGCCTTCGAGCACAAGGCACGAGTGAATCAACCATATGTTCCAGCAAGTGTCAAGCCGCGAGACTCAACCAGAGGTTTAAGTCACAAGTGGAACATATCTGCACAATGATATCATTGTTAGCTCTTACTTAATCGGCATGAACCAGGGCAGATTTCACTGCAGTGCAAATAGAGTGTTGTGCCAAGAAGTGAGGGAAGGGCTGCCACATTTATGAGCGTGTATGCCCATATATGGCCACTATGTGGCAGTGGCCGCGGGGCAAGAAGGATGGCTGCCGTTCATGCCCGGGCGACACCCGCTACCCTGTGCAAACAGTACAAACCTCTTCGCTTAGGGGCGAAAATTTTACAGAAATGCACTTAAATGAACTTAGTCGTTTCAGCCAGGGCCCAAAATGCTTATGCAAAGAGTGCATGTTTTTCGATAGCTAACTTCACAGTTCTCACGGCTGTGATGAACTGGCATCTGTTGCTGGAGAACCCCAGTAACAGATCCCCAGGATATTCCGAGTGGGTCAACTGTTTGCCCAGATGCCACAGTGCCAAGAGGCATTGCTCAAGTTTTTTAGTGACAAAAAGGAATGTTGACTTTGCAAATGTGTGATAGGAAAGGTGCCTGGAAGGCACTGTGTCTCGCTACAAGGTGCAAGCCTTTCCACCTGATGATATTTTTGCTAATAGGGTCATGGTTGTGTCACAAAGTTATAGGAGTACATGTTTGTATTAATTATCATAACTGCAATAAAACCTTTTATCTTTGAAGTGTAATTCCTTGAGGTTCATGAAAATTGTGTGCATTGATTTTCGTGCAAAAAGCGGTCGTAAATTTAACATATTGTAATGAACCTTGTATCATCACATTCGTATATTTTAGGAGGACAGAAAAAATCAGTACTCGTGCCGTAGCGGTCTGCAATTCATGTGTGAAAGAGTGAATACCTTTGTCAATAGGTAAAAATGGGTCAAAGCCACCAAGTATAATATTATGTCTTAAGTACATATATACTGCAGTAATCTTATAGCCAGTGTCTACTTATATGCATCATCACTGCCTTAGAAAAAAGTGCAGTGAGATGTGATGTGTTTCTTGCACTATGAACAGTGCACACTGACAATAGGCAGCAAGCCTATTTTATCGACTCAGCTACTATTTTCCTTCTGTGGCAGAACAAGAAATCCCGTGCCCATTAGGCGATATCCAACGATATCGCCAGGCGAATCAAATATCAAGTATCTCCTTGTGAGCTGTTCCTACCGATAATTTCGAAAGGTTTGATATCTGGTAAGTGCGTGACACAGGCATAGAAATGGGCATACACAGATGTGTTAGAAACTGTGTGACTGCTGTACGAGTGCATATCCCTGTACGGTACATATCCCTAAACCAACCACAAGCTACTAGGTTTCAACTCCCTTCATTCTGGCAGAACGCCCGGCAAAAGGCTACAATATTATTTGAATGGAACAATAAATGTCCAGTCACTCGACCAGCCCAAACACTCACAGATGTCGGGTCTCAAATCGTAACATAAAGTTAACACTACCATCAGTGAAAAGCTTACCCTAGGAATGCTCAGCATAGATAACTTTAGTTGAAATATCTAATCAATTAAATGTAATTCTTTACACCACCCGATTGCCTAATTCACCTCGATCACACACACGTACGTTTTGTACACAAGAGCTCTGCAAATGGCTTCTCTTCTGCAGTTTAATGTTAAATAAGGCTAAACGTCTTGAGCTACTCAGGGGTAATGGTATGTGTAGTGCACAACTTCTTTAGATTGTGGCACCATGAGTCAATTTAACATAAGTCAACTTTTTACTGGGCATTAGAAACAATTTCTCCATTCTTTAATGTGGTTGATTAAGAAAGGCAATTGACTTATTTGTTTTGTGTCAGAAGAGTGGGATATGCACCTGACGCACTGTAATTGGCATAATTACTCAAGTATTGAAATGATTCTACTCAATGTTGCACTAATACAGTTTGTTTCACTACAGTCAGAGGGGGGGGGGGGGGGGGGAACCTCGAAACAAGTCATCCGTGACAAGTGCGACCGTGCAACACTACAAAACAGCCAACAGCCGGTACAGACCTGACAGACAAGCTCTGATCTCAGCGTTTGTGTCACGCTTGTGCCGGTTGTTTTCAGTGTTGTGCTATAACACTTTAGAGTATTTTATGTAATTGGACGGCTCCTAATAATTTCCACCACATGGTGATTTTTAACCTGCGTTTTTTAACGTCGCTCAATGCATGGGCGCCTCAATTTTGGCAACCATCGAAATTGGTCGGATAGAACCCACTTCCTCGGCAGTACAGTTAACAGGACGCCGGGATCGTGAAATCGAACTCAAATGTATGCAGGCGTTTGGATAATTCTTAAGTAGGTATTTTAACCCCCGCAATACCAGCGCTAAGTTCAGGTGTACAGCATGCCAATCAGCTGGTAGCGGTCATTCAGTTGTGTTGTTCAACCGCGAAAAATCAGTAGAGTGAATCATGCGTGGGTTTTACGAAGGAATGAACGCACGGCTACAAAGCTCACATCTGTCGTTTGAAAAAGATTTAAGCGCCAAGTCCTCCCGTATACATGAAAGAAGACTACACGGGCGCCATTTCTACCTGGTGGGTAGTAAGTTTTGGTGCTAAAATCCTTTGATTAAGACTTAATTGACGTTAAATCCGGGACCAATGGTACGTCTTGCTAAAAAACATGTAAACGGCAGATACAACATGGACGCACCTATAATTTGGTTAAACAGCCTAATCAGACAACGGGACAGGGCGATTTCGCATTAAGCGACGCTCTCGGATTTGCACGATCTATTTGGAGAGATGAGGGCGTACGGTGGAAAGTAACGAAGTGCAACGACGTCTAAAATACTGGCCTTTTTCTGTGCAAGCATTTAATGTCAATCTTCAGTTCATCTCACAGAGAAGATAAACTGGTGATCTAAAACAATGTACGGGCAAATATATGCTCACTCAAATCGACTAAAACGGGCTGAGCACAAACTAACCGGTTGCGCTAGCAGAGAAATGAGCTTCTGTATGCACCCCTTCCGTAAGTTGAATGCTTAAACTCCTCATATCCTGTTCAAGCCTCTTGCATATCTTATCATTTTCATCGATGAAGATACTCTTTCAGAACAGGAGATGCTGCGCAGGTATCAAGATTAGCGCCATTTATGAAGATGGCATGATGTTACTTTGGCAGCTTCAGTGATTGGTTGGCGGAGTAACCCAGCCGAGCTCCTCTTGTTGCCACCTGCTGTTCTTTTTTTTAGTTGTATCCTACTATATTTGCAGCCAACTTATTCCCACGAACTTCCTAAACTCATCCGCCCACCTCTCTTTCTTTTGCCCCTTGAAATCTGTTCCTGCACCCGGAAAGACTTCCTGTTATGTTTCCTTGAAATTATATGTCCTGCAACATAGCCGTATATATTTTTATTTCAATTACAGTTCTATTAACTCGCTTTTGTTGCTTGGTCCACCAACATTTTTCCCGTCTATTGAAGTTGCACTTATAATTCTCTTCTCCGTAGCTTTCTGCTTTCTCTCCGGTTAATTTCGTCTTTTCATTACACTTCAGTATGTATGACAAAGGCAGCACCCATTTCACGTTCCCTCTGGAACAAGCCGGCTGCCACGGCAGAAGGATATTTATTTATTTATAAAATTTTAAGCCTTTTTCAGACCACTACGAAAGAGGGGTCTAAAAAATTCATGAATCAATTTCTCAATTTCAGACTGGGCACATAGAAAACAAAGAAAGAAGAAAAATACGACAAAAGAAACATATATGTTACATCAGCCCCTCCAGTGACATAGTGAAAACGCAATCAGTGGCTAACAAGTGCATGAATAGAAAATGTGCCTTTTCTCAATGGTGTGGGGAGGTGGAAAGGTGGTGTGTTTCGTCGAGGTGTTGTGTTCCTCGACGTAGAAGGCTTGGCGCTCTGGCCAGCGGGCCGCGCCGCATTTTTGGGACGTGACAAAACCACTGCTATCAAACTAAAAGGATGCTGCGAGCCATTAACACGTTTGTAGTCCGTTGGGGAGTCAATCTAAAAATATATTACTGCCGCGCGGACAAAACAATAGACGACAAAACAACCCCAACCAAAGCGGACACGCGCTGGCGTCCAACTAATTGTATTGGTGCATTACAGCAAGCTCTTTTTAACCTTCACAGATTTTTATTTTAAAATCTTTGAGACAAGTCCGGGCAGTCTGTTCATTTGTACTGTACAGCCAAGGGAACATTATGTACAGCCGCGGTCAAAAATACGCGGCCCACGGCTCCGGCGCAAGGAGCGGCTGCGGGGCAGCACCGCGGCGCTGCTACCTGCGTCGGGCGCTCACTGCGAGGGTGTAAAGAGTGACGACAAAGCTTCGCCCTCGCTCTCCCCCGAGCACGCCACACGGCTGAGGAATGTCAAGTGCCGCGTTCAGCTGTTTCGCGGCTGACGGTCAGTACGAAAGAGGGCTCATGCAATGCGTGCTGCGTGT
>JARKHS020021630.1:0-27211 GCA_030143305.2 Amblyomma americanum | reverse complement strand
TTGCAGAAACAAGTTATTCGCTTGAACAGAACCTTTCCTAAACTCTTTGAAAATACAGGAAGAATAGAAGCAGGTCGATAGTTTGAAACGTCAAGACTATCGCCTTTCTTGAAGATAGGCATGACACGTGCGACTTGCATTTTGTAAGGAAATATGCCGGAAGAAATACACAAGTTAAAAAGGTATGACAGGACTGGACCGATATATCTATTACGTATTTAACAGGTCTAATGCGCACACCATCAGAGTCGCAGCTATGGGAGTTTTTCAGGTTTAAAAATGTAGAACTGACTTCACTTCACACACAGCGGTGCACTCCGTATACACTTTCTGTAACAGGCCACCGCAGTGGCTGAGTGAGGCAAAATTCTAGATGCCCGTGTACTGTGGGATGCCAGTGTACGTACAGAAGCCCAGGTGGTAGGAATTTCCGCAGCCCTTCACTACGGCATCCCTCATAGCCTGAGTCGCCTTGGGACGTTAAATCCCCATAAACCAAACCAACACTTCATGTAACTATATGGGCTATCCGAAGCTGTCTGTCTTCGACCCATTAGCTCAGACATTTTCCTGAGGCAGGAAACGCCCATACCAGAGGGCAACTGTGCAAAGCTTTCTCAGCGCATTTGGTACTCATGTGTTCGAAAGATAAAATTTAAAGCCGTGGTTTTCGGCGCTTTATCCTGCCTTTTAAAGCGCACGTTCAGCAGGGTCATGTCTGAGCAGAAATGTGGCTAATTGCACAGGTGCGGAAGAAGGAGAGATTATGAGCGAGTTTTAAAGAAGCGGATTACGACTTCAACATGAAAAGATCGCACAATTTTCTCAGCAAATGTGGTGATTACACTCTTGCAGAGCCAATCTATAAACTGATAGGGATCGATACTGAGCGCATTGCACTTCTGTCGCCACCTGCCCGAAAGAACACATCCCGCCGAAAAGTTGCGCGTTTTTCGTTTCCTCTGAGTGATGGCAGCTACAGTCCACATAACTCATCTGCGTAAATCCGTCTGTTTTTTCCAGCCCACCTAAGTAAAAAGCAATCAATTTTCTTGTGATTGGTCTGAAACAAGCCGAAATCTTTCATCAACTGAAGGAAGCTTCATCGGAACTGTGGGGCGATGCACTAAGATGCGCGAGTAACCTCACTGAAAGAACGCGAATGCGTGATAGTTACTTCTGCTTGCGTGCAGCCGGTCTTCGCTGAAGGCGAGTGATAGGTCCGCAGTGGCATCCGACCCCTTCCTGCCCCTCTTCGGGGACACTCGGCAGCCGTTTCCATGCACCCGCCTAGAGCGGTTTTTGGCACGGCACGTGCATGGGAAGCAGGAAAAGATCCAACCGGCGATGCTGTGAGGGCGGCAGTTACAGGAGTTAGGAATGCCATAAAAGAAGTCCAAACCTTTCATGACTTATTGCATGAAGAGACCAACGTGGAACGTCCACAGCTCACAATGACTGTCAGTCGGCCAAGTGTAATCCGAACGCGCACATGACATCGCTAGCACCGCATTAGCCTTAGGCTTAAGAGACTCACATCACCAGTATGCATGGTTATTGATACTCGGCAGCTGAAGGGACAGCACTGTCGAAGTCTTAGAATTTTCGTAGGGAACATCTTTAAAAACGTATTTGTAAGCTTTTGTTACTCGGAGTGGGCGAAACGTTTGTGCGATTTTTGTCGGTTCAAAGGTAACTCAATAATTGAGACCAGCAAGGTGCTTGACGAAATGGAAGCCTGCATGAGTGCTCTTCAACCATGAAGGCTCAATTTTTTTTCAATCTCACAGCGATTCTTCAGAGCGCATGGCATTGTGTACTTAAAAAGCGCCCCGAGACATAATTGGTTCTGTGCGCCCTTCAGCAAGCCACTCACAAGGAGTTCCTGCGTCGCCTTTGTTCGCATCTCTTACTGAAAGAGCAGAGTTACCATAAGGAGTCTTGATACTGTTACGCAAGCCTGCCCGCATGGCTGCTTTCCAAAAGAATGCCGATTCAGTCTAGTTTGAAATTAGCGAGAACGCGCATTTCATCTGCGGTATTTGTGACCCTTGAGAGCCTCGAAGTGTATTCATGACCGGCCAACATGCTTTTCGGTTCTTCATCTCAGCTTACACATACACGAGAGCCAGCATCATTAGGTAAAATGACCCCTACATGCTGAAACAATGTCTACAAAATAACTGTATAAGAGTAGCTTTTGCCGAGGCCATTAACCATGACTGATAGCTTACAACGACGAAGCAACCTTCTTTGTCTGCTTGCAGGAGGGGCATTCCGCTGTTCTTGAAATATGTCCCTACGTTGTCTGTCAGTGCTTTTCCTTTCGGGGCGGATTTCTACAGTGTGGTCCTCGCGAAGCTGTCAACAGCGTCAAGGACGCACCTGTCTTCAATTTCTTTCTCCGCTTTCTTTGCTATGCGGCGGTTAAAGGCCAACAGCTCATGATTCGGAACGCTAGGCTCAAGGCAGTATCTCGGTTCCTTTTTCAAGGACGTCTGTGATGTCTTCTGGTGGTGTCACATTGCCTAGAACTACCGGTCCCTTCCTAGCATCTTCTTTTGCAGAAGGCTTCATACCAGTGTGCAGGGCTTGTCTTAACATGCACGCTCATAACGCCTCAACGGTCCTGGCTGCTGCGGGGGAGGGGGGGGTGAGGTCACAAAACATTATTTTCCAAGGTGACAGCAGTAAAGCACTGCAGATTAAAAGCATCAGACTGTATTTCACCGCCTCGTTTGAAGCAATGTGAATTCGCTGGCATGCAGGGAGACACAAGAGGTGCTGCCACACATGTCGCCTCTAACCTTGATAAAAAGGATTTCGGTACTTTCCGAGCTAATCTATCTGTGCTAATCGTCCGAATTTTGACGTTTTTCAAGTCGTAACTCACAGTTCTGGTCGTTTTCATCATTTCCAGAACGGCAGTGGGCGGGTAGATTCATATAGTCTGCTGTTCTTAATCTGCAGTGCTTTATTGTAGTCATCTTGGAAAAAATTTGTTTGGCGACCACACCCCGCACCCCCCGTTTTCTTGACCTTTTCGTTCTTTGGGCATAGCTGCGCATGCGCTCACTATCGTCTGTCTTATATGTTCAAAGAACATACTTGCCAATAAAGATAATTGGAGTCAGCGCCCATCCTGTCACTTTTTCTGTGTGTTCGTCTAAATATGTAGCTCTGTTAAATTTTTAAAAACTTTACACTGTAATCGCTGCCAAGACTGACATTTTGAATTACTATTGTGATTTGGCCGCTGAAAAGTCTGGATATGTTGCCCTAAGGCTGCCTGCAAAGCATAATCATCATCATCCTGACTGTGGCCCCTGCAGGGCAAAGGCCTCTCACATGTCTTTCCAATTAACCCTGTCCTTTGGCAGCTGCGGCCACCATATCCCCCCAAACTTCTTAATCTCATCCGCCCACCTAACTTCCTGCAACCTCCTGCAACGCTTGCCTACTGTTCGAATCCTTTCCATTTGCCTTAAAGACCAGCGGTTATTTTTCTTTCGAAGTACGTGACCTGTCCAAGCGCATTTCCTCTTCTTGAATTTGACTGGGATGTCATTAACACTCGTTTGTCCCCTCACCCACTCTGCCCGCTTCCGGTCTCTTAACGTTACACCTATCATTTTCCTTTCCATGGCTCGCTGTGTTGTCCTTAACTTGAACTGAACCCTTTTCGTTAGCCTCCACGTTTCTGCCCCGTAGGTGAGTACCGGTAAGATACAGCTGTTGCACACTTTTCTCTTGAGGGATATTGGTAAACTGCTATTCATGATCTGAGAGAGCCTCCCATATGCGCTCCCTCCCATTCTTATCCTTCTAGTTATTTCCCTCTCGTGATCCGGATCAGCGAGCACTACCTTCCCTGAGTAGAAGTTTTTGCTTTCCACTTACAGCACTTCGTTACTAATTGTGAACTGTTGTTCCCTTGTGAGGCATTTGAACATTACTTTGGTTTTCTGCATGTTAATTATTGGGCCCATTGTTCTAGTCTGCCTGTCTGACTCATTGATCACGCTTTATAGTTCATCTCCTGAGTGACTTGGCAAGGAAATGTCATCATCGAATCGCAGATTACTTGGGCATTATCCATTAACTCTTCCCCAACAGTTCCCAATCCAGGCCTCGGAAGACTTTTTGTAAATAGGCGGTGAACTGTGAGTTCACAGCCCCATAGAGCTAAAAAAATTAGTGGCAGCGCGGAACACCTCCTTCAAGGCGAGCGATGTGCGAACACTTCTGCTTGCTGAAGTTGATAAAGTCGCACCACACAACTGCGCCAACGAAGTGCAGCACATCAATAGTGTTCAAGCTCACTTCAGAAAGATGCGAGCATTTAGTGACAAGCTTCAGCCGTTATCACCAGCCTGGGAAATGAGCACATTATAACAGAGTGTGTACGGTCGGCCACTGAGCCATTAGAGTGGGCTCCACAATGTCACTTGCTTACTAATAGGAACTCTGCTAGCTCACTGGGTCAAATTGATTACCGTTCTAAACGTCTCCGAAAGAATAGTGCTCTTGATGAAGAAGTTTCAGTGTATCACCTGTTGTACTCAGCAATGTTATCTACGGGTGTGCGTTTATCAGCCTGATGTGTTTTTGATAATGATGAGTGTTATGGTAACTCATACGGCAACTCATACGAAATAGTACCATAAATCAAGATTGTTCGATATACTCAGGGTTAGGTGTCTTGGACACACTTTTCAAGCAATTTATGTCAGAGGAGCCGAGCATCAAGTTAGAGGAAAGCTTCAACCAATTTTATCACCAGTGGGTGCCCGGCGGTACTGGGGATCGAACTCCTGTGATACCTGCGATTACGCCAACCTGCTCAGTATCGGTGCTGTCCTCAAAGACGCAAAGGCTGATGCATGTTCCCCAGAATGCTGTGATAACTGTGAAGAAGTCACTGCCTCATTTTCATTGTGTTGGGCCCAAGTCATCACTTCAATCACATGACGGCCGTTGCACGCTCACTAGAACTCTGTGGTAATTGTCATGACATCATTCCTGCCTGTTGACGTTGCCCATTGTTGAATCTAACCTGGACGACAGGACCTACCGTGCACACTCCCTATTACTTTGTAATACCGGTTATGACGTCACTGTGTCAATTTCGCTTTGCACAGTTTTGGTGTCCACCTAGGCTACACGACTGCTGATGCACGTTCCTCGGAATGCTGATTGCTTTATCGTGTTCACTTACACTTCTTGGGTGCACCTTTTCTTAGCCCTGTGGTGTCAGGCTGCACCTTTGAATATTTGCAAGTGCTACAAGTTGCATAAATGAACGGCCTTCGAGCACAAGGCACGAGTGAATCAACCATATGTTCCAGCAAGTGTCAAGCCGCGAGACTCAACCAGAGGTTTAAGTCACAAGTGGAACATATCTGCACAATGATATCATTGTTAGCTCTTACTTAATCGGCATGAACCAGGGCAGATTTCACTGCAGTGCAAATAGAGTGTTGTGCCAAGAAGTGAGGGAAGGGCTGCCACATTTATGAGCGTGTATGCCCATATATGGCCACTATGTGGCAGTGGCCGCGGGGCAAGAAGGATGGCTGCCGTTCATGCCCGGGCGACACCCGCTACCCTGTGCAAACAGTACAAACCTCTTCGCTTAGGGGCGAAAATTTTACAGAAATGCACTTAAATGAACTTAGTCGTTTCAGCCAGGGCCCAAAATGCTTATGCAAAGAGTGCATGTTTTTCGATAGCTAACTTCACAGTTCTCACGGCTGTGATGAACTGGCATCTGTTGCTGGAGAACCCCAGTAACAGATCCCCAGGATATTCCGAGTGGGTCAACTGTTTGCCCAGATGCCACAGTGCCAAGAGGCATTGCTCAAGTTTTTTAGTGACAAAAAGGAATGTTGACTTTGCAAATGTGTGATAGGAAAGGTGCCTGGAAGGCACTGTGTCTCGCTACAAGGTGCAAGCCTTTCCACCTGATGATATTTTTGCTAATAGGGTCATGGTTGTGTCACAAAGTTATAGGAGTACATGTTTGTATTAATTATCATAACTGCAATAAAACCTTTTATCTTTGAAGTGTAATTCCTTGAGGTTCATGAAAATTGTGTGCATTGATTTTCGTGCAAAAAGCGGTCGTAAATTTAACATATTGTAATGAACCTTGTATCATCACATTCGTATATTTTAGGAGGACAGAAAAAATCAGTACTCGTGCCGTAGCGGTCTGCAATTCATGTGTGAAAGAGTGAATACCTTTGTCAATAGGTAAAAATGGGTCAAAGCCACCAAGTATAATATTATGTCTTAAGTACATATATACTGCAGTAATCTTATAGCCAGTGTCTACTTATATGCATCATCACTGCCTTAGAAAAAAGTGCAGTGAGATGTGATGTGTTTCTTGCACTATGAACAGTGCACACTGACAATAGGCAGCAAGCCTATTTTATCGACTCAGCTACTATTTTCCTTCTGTGGCAGAACAAGAAATCCCGTGCCCATTAGGCGATATCCAACGATATCGCCAGGCGAATCAAATATCAAGTATCTCCTTGTGAGCTGTTCCTACCGATAATTTCGAAAGGTTTGATATCTGGTAAGTGCGTGACACAGGCATAGAAATGGGCATACACAGATGTGTTAGAAACTGTGTGACTGCTGTACGAGTGCATATCCCTGTACGGTACATATCCCTAAACCAACCACAAGCTACTAGGTTTCAACTCCCTTCATTCTGGCAGAACGCCCGGCAAAAGGCTACAATATTATTTGAATGGAACAATAAATGTCCAGTCACTCGACCAGCCCAAACACTCACAGATGTCGGGTCTCAAATCGTAACATAAAGTTAACACTACCATCAGTGAAAAGCTTACCCTAGGAATGCTCAGCATAGATAACTTTAGTTGAAATATCTAATCAATTAAATGTAATTCTTTACACCACCCGATTGCCTAATTCACCTCGATCACACACACGTACGTTTTGTACACAAGAGCTCTGCAAATGGCTTCTCTTCTGCAGTTTAATGTTAAATAAGGCTAAACGTCTTGAGCTACTCAGGGGTAATGGTATGTGTAGTGCACAACTTCTTTAGATTGTGGCACCATGAGTCAATTTAACATAAGTCAACTTTTTACTGGGCATTAGAAACAATTTCTCCATTCTTTAATGTGGTTGATTAAGAAAGGCAATTGACTTATTTGTTTTGTGTCAGAAGAGTGGGATATGCACCTGACGCACTGTAATTGGCATAATTACTCAAGTATTGAAATGATTCTACTCAATGTTGCACTAATACAGTTTGTTTCACTACAGTCAGAGGGGGGGGGGGGGGGGGGGAACCTCGAAACAAGTCATCCGTGACAAGTGCGACCGTGCAACACTACAAAACAGCCAACAGCCGGTACAGACCTGACAGACAAGCTCTGATCTCAGCGTTTGTGTCACGCTTGTGCCGGTTGTTTTCAGTGTTGTGCTATAACACTTTAGAGTATTTTATGTAATTGGACGGCTCCTAATAATTTCCACCACATGGTGATTTTTAACCTGCGTTTTTTAACGTCGCTCAATGCATGGGCGCCTCAATTTTGGCAACCATCGAAATTGGTCGGATAGAACCCACTTCCTCGGCAGTACAGTTAACAGGACGCCGGGATCGTGAAATCGAACTCAAATGTATGCAGGCGTTTGGATAATTCTTAAGTAGGTATTTTAACCCCCGCAATACCAGCGCTAAGTTCAGGTGTACAGCATGCCAATCAGCTGGTAGCGGTCATTCAGTTGTGTTGTTCAACCGCGAAAAATCAGTAGAGTGAATCATGCGTGGGTTTTACGAAGGAATGAACGCACGGCTACAAAGCTCACATCTGTCGTTTGAAAAAGATTTAAGCGCCAAGTCCTCCCGTATACATGGAAAGAAGACTACACGGGCGCCATTTCTACCTGGTGGGTAGTAAGTTTTGGTGCTAAAATCCTTTGATTAAGACTTAATTGACGTTAAATCCAGGACCAATGGTACGTCTTGCTAAAAAACATGTAAACGGCAGATACAACATGGACGCACCTATAATTTGGTTAAACAGCCTAATCAGACAACGGGACAGGGCGATTTCGCATTAAGCGACGCTCTCGGATTTGCACGATCTATTTGGAGAGATGAGGGCGTACGGTGGAAAGTAACGAAGTGCAACGACGTCTAAAATACTGGCCTTTTTCTGTGCAAGCATTTAATGTCAATCTTCAGTTCATCTCACAGAGAAGATTCACTGGTGATCTAAAACAATGTACGGGCAAATATATGCTCACTCAAATCGACTAAAACGGGCTGAGCACAAACTAACCGGTTGCGCTAGCAGAGAAATGAGCTTCTGTATGCACCCCTTCCGTAAGTTGAATGCTTAAACTCCTCATATCCTGTTCAAGCCTCTTGCATATCTTATCATTTTCATCGATGAAGATACTCTTTCAGAACAGGAGATGCTGCGCAGGTATCAAGATTAGCGCCATTTATGAAGATGGCATGATGTTACTTTGGCAGCTTCAGTGATTGGTTGGCGGAGTAACCCAGCCGAGCTCCTCTTGTTGCCACCTGCTGTTCTTTTTTTAGTTGTATCCTACTATATTTGCAGCCAACTTATTCCCACGAACTTCCTAAACTCATCCGCCCACCTCTCTTTCTTTTGCCCCTTGAAATCTGTTCCTGCACCCGGAAAGACTTCCTGTTATCTTTCCTTGAAATTATATGTCCTGCAACATAGCCGTATATATTTTTATTTCAATTACAGTTCTATTAACTCGCTTTTGTTGCTTGGTCCACCAACATTTTTCCCGTCTATTGAAGTTGCACTTATAATTCTCTTCTCCGTAGCTTTCTGCTTTCTCTCCGGTTAATTTCGTCTTTTCATTACTCTTCAGTATGTATGACAAAGGCAGCACCCATTTCACGTTCCCTCTGGAACAAGCCGGCTGCCACGGCAGAAGGATATTTATTTATTTATAAAATTTTAAGCCTTTTTCAGACCACTACGAAAGAGGGGTCTAAAAAATTCATGAATCAATTTCTCAATTTCAGACTGGGCACATAGAAAACAAAGAAAGAAGAAAAATACGACAAAAGAAACATATATGTTACATCAGCCCCTCCAGTGACATAGTGAAAACGCAATCAGTGGCTAACAAGTGCATGAATAGAAAATGTGCCTTTTCTCAATGGTGTGGGGAGGTGGAAAGGTGGTGTGTTTCGTCGAGGTGTTGTGTTCCTCGACGTAGAAGGCTTGGCGCTCTGGCCAGCGGGCCGCGCCGCATTTTTGGGACGTGACAAAACCACTGCTATCAAACTAAAAGGATGCTGCGAGCCATTAACACGTTTGTAGTCCGTTGGGGAGTCAATCTAAAAAATATATTACTGCCGCGCGGACAAAACAATAGACGACAAAACAACCCCAACCAAAGCGGACACGCGCTGGCGTCCAACTAATTGTATTGGTGCATTAGAGCAAGCTTTTTTTAACCTTCACAGATTTTTATTTTAAAATCTTTGAGACAAGTCCGGGCAGTCTGTTCATTTGTACTGTACAGCCAAGGGGACATTATGTACAGCCGCGGTCAAAAATACGCGGCCCACGGCTCCGGCGCAAGGAGCGGCTGCGGGGCAGCACCGCGGCGCTGCTACCTGCGTCGGGCGCTCACTGCGAGGGTGTAAAGAGTGACGACAAAGCTTCGCCCTCACTCTCCCCCGAGCACGCCACACGGCTGATGAATGTCAAGTGCCGCGTTCAGCTGTTTCGCGGCTGACGGTCAGTACGAAAGAGGGCTCTGCAATGCGTGCTGCGTGTGACATTCAGCGCCTACTCGAATATCTCGTCTTCCCTATGCACAGACCGGCTACGGCAGGCGCGCGTTCGGCAGTTCGACTAAGCGCGTCTGCCTGCGAAGCGTCCGAGTTCGGTTCGCATTCCATACTTACGCGCGTCTCGCGTCCGTGTACGCAGCGCTCAATGTCCGGCGCTTGGTCGGGTTAACCCTAATTAGTAGCTGGAGCTCGCTCCTTTAAAATCGTTAATTTAAAGCTAAAAAAATCTAAGCACGCTCCTGCTGCAACGAAATTACGAGTAACACACTACCAGAAACAAAACAGGGCTTCACCGAGTTCGCAGACCGGGGTCCTGACTCGACAATAACTTGGTCTGCCCTATTGAGCACCGTAATGCCCGTGCACCCAGGCTCACCACGCATGGGCGCGCGGGGCATACGAGAGCGAAGCAGTATCGAGGCGGCAACGGCGAACCGCACGCATTCCCCTTCATCGCGGTTGGCAAACAACGCAAAGCGGAGACGCGCCCCTTCATACTGACAGTCAGCCGCCAATCAATTGAACGCCGCACTTGACATTCATCAGCCGTGTGGCGTGCTCAGGGGAGAGTGAGGGCGAAGCTTTGTCGTCACACTGTGCACCCTCGCAGCGAGCGCCCGACGGAGGTAGCAGCGCCGCCGTGCGGCCCCGCAGCCGCTCCTTGCACCGGAGCCGTGGGCCGCGTATTTTCGATCGCGGCTGTACCTCGTATGGATTAATAGACGACTATATAATTCAAAATAGCTATTAAACTTTTTATTTTTGATTTTAGGGGTCAAGGTTACATTGTGAAATTGATAGCCGTCAGCATAAAAGGTGTGCCCTGTTTTCTTAATTTACTTAATCGGCGAAGGGGTGCGATATATCGATCCTCAAAAATACTTATTTGAAACCTCGTTGAGTTGGCTTTCCTGCAGTACTGATTTATAAAATCGCGTCCCTGGCACTTCTTATGCATCAAGTACATGCGCAGTTGGTGTATTTGGGGCTTACGGTGCTTCAGCCCCCACCCCACGAAAATTTTTCGAACTGTCACGCACCGCTGACCAAAAAAACCACCGGCGCCGGAAGTGATTATGGATTTTGTCACGTACAGTGTCTTTTTCAGACTAGAAAGACATTTTGGAGTTAGCGAGCATCGCTAACTCGGGTTGGATTTCGGGGAACGCCCATGCACCTGAAGTCATGCAACGCAAGGGGCCCCATCCTAGCACAGACTTTCAAGGGCCTATCGATAGCTCGGTCTTGCGACTAAAATTTCCGGGCAGTTACTCGCAATACATGACCGGTGACAGCTGCTGCTGCTGCGCAGTGCACTGGAATGAAGGACAGCGACATTTAGCTTTTTTCCTGGCCGTTCCATATGTACAAAAATGTAAAGTTTCTTGAACGACGAACATTCATTAAAATATTTGTCTTCTGCTTGCTGATTTCATGGCCTTTGCGTATTTCATATCAGCGGCATGCACTGTTTTGCTGGTTCCGGACCGATATAGTTCTAGACTTCGTGTGATATTTTCTTTACTCATTAAATACGCAACAACATGGAAGCACTGGTATCAGTTATGTCTGCCCCGAGTCAACGATAAGGAGATAGTTGGTATGACATGATTACAAGACATAAAACTGAGCAGGGGACAAGTCGCAGGAGAGAAGCAAACAGGAAGAGCTAGTCCTGTTTCCTTCTCTCCTTTGTCTTGTCCCCTGCTCAGTTTTATGTTTTGTAATCATGTCTGCCACAATTTTTAAAACACACGAATACATTGTTTTATTTAAAAAAATAATATTTGACTTGACTAGACAGTGCATAACATTATCTATTACACAATGGCATTTTCAATGCCAATAGAAATGCAATTATGACATGAGCCCCCTCCCCGAACAAAATTTCTGGCTACGCCACTGTTCCAGACTTGTCATGTTCTGGAAGGAGGGGTCATGCAGGATTATGTAGGCCTGGTGTTTTGTGGCGTAAGCATGCTGAGAGCTTTCCTTTTCGGCGCTAATTCCACGCAATAAAGCAAAAGAAAGAAGTGCCTGAGGGGTTTAGGCGTAGCCTGTCTGGTTCTCAAATCAAGGGTGAAGGGTTCGATTCCCTTCTAATTGTCCAAATTTTCTTTTCAGAGTAAACTAGTTAACTTTCCGTCGTGCTGTGAGCTCGTAATCCCAGTTTAACGGAATTGACGGCTTAACCGTTTCAATCAATCGGGATTTTCTAGCAATCCCAGCGCCAACAACTACGGCGGTTACTCCGCGGAACAGCAGTTTGACGCAATCGCATAAAAAAAATTGGAGGGGCCTCTTATGCTCCGCCTTACGGGCATGACGCGATAGCGTAATGTGTTAATAATCCCGAATTTGCAGGTCATTCTCCATCTTACATCCATAGATTCTTGGAGGTCTTCATAGCCCTCCTGGAGCACTGGTGCCGCAGTTCAGCTATGCGCCACTTCCCTCAGGTGCTCCCAGTGGCGGGCCTTGTGCGGCGCAGGTTGCTCTCCCCTCTCGACCAATCATTAACCGAACTGCCACGCACTGCCGTGGTGGACAGTTCGCTCACTGTCCGGTGGGCAGGGTGTGATGATGCCGCAAGGTCACGCGACTTAGGGGGCCCGCCTGCCTCTTGGGTTGCTCTTTAGGGACAAGGCCGACGCCGGATTTCTTGGACAACGGGGCCTGTAACGCTCTCGCGCTAAAACATACTGATCAGCAAGCTCCTACGTGAGTGCCTCGAATATGGGGTAGTTGTAAACGTGCAAGATAAGGAGAGAATAGAAAGTGTTAAAGAAGAGGAGGCACGATGGCAACATGAAAATCGCGCTACATTGTCAGGAGAGGGCCGAGCCTATCAGAGCAGAGCAGATCGATGCGGAGCTTATGGGACTAGTAGTGCCACCTACCGGAAAAAACACAACCTTCTAAAACAAACAGTGCTTTATAGCTTCGGGAGATGGCAGCACAAGTCCACACACCCTTTATGCGATCACATTTGTGCGCTCGCTCCTAGGTTTTGCGTCAGTATAGTAGACTAGTAGTTGTTGTAGAACTAGTAGTAATAGTAGTCGGCGTAACCAACGGGCGTGTGCGAAAGGAGCCTATGCGATGGTATTTACCGTGGAAGGAGGCAGGGCATGGAGACTGGAGTATGAAGAAAACTAAACGCGCTTGCGTTCTTTTCGCACCCAGTAATGTTTGCCATTTTAACTACACTAACGCCACCGTGCAAATATGAAGCAATTTACGTGACTTCTAGGGAAACCAATTATAGCCTATGCCTGTCGTATGAAGAAATTAAGCCAAGTAAATATTGAATGCCGCGAACGTTACGACGCATGTAAAAATATCCAACGCTATCAACAAAAGAAAGCATTCCTTGGTCAGCCGGCCGGCGCCCCGTGCCCGCCAGAACTGCTCCAGGCGATTATTATGAGAGCCTCTAAACCCATGTCCTCGTTTTCTCGCCCTATATTCGGAAAACTGTTCTAATTGAACCGGAGAATGAGCGTAACAACTTCCCTGCTACGAAAACCGTGCACCTAATAGCCAATGATAGCGTCGAGACCCAGGCTTTCCGCAATTCTAGCGTGGCCTATTGCCTGCTGCAGCATTTATCGGTGACAAGCCTATCGAGGCTCACCTAAATTCCCCTTTTCTGTGGTACGCACATCCCACAGTGATACAGCTGCTGAGTACACGCTCTTTCTGCTGCACGCTTTACAGCATACATTCGCGATGTCCCACCAGTAGCTGCGGTAGCAGCGGTAGGCAAAGTCAGGCGGAACCTGTATTGCCTAAAGTGCGAAAGTCGCTACTGACATCAGCGCCTGCACATCTTTGTGACGACGTGGCGTGAAGGACGTGTGTATGTACTTGCTGTCGCGTCACCCTCAACTGAGGTCTTCCCCGCTCCTATGTGCCCTCACTGCCTTCACAGCGAAGCACCCGTTTCCGACACCACTGTGCCCACCATGCCCGGAAACTTCGCTGGTGCGCGCAAGTCTGCTGTCTTCCAATAATGACTCGTACTTCCACTTGTGCTTAACGAGAAACATTTATACGCGAAGTGTATGAGACTTATTACACGTAACTGTACTGAATGCTTTTTTGTAACGCTTAATAAAGTTACTTATAAACCATAACTTTTTTATGCCCTTGGCAAATTTAGCACAACAAAAAAAATAATGAGCAATCAGAGGGGTCTTGTAAAGGGAGCCACCCTTCTGGTGGTAACCTTTGCCAGAGGAGGTTATAGCAAGAGCGTTAGAATGCGCAACTGGAGAGGGGTTGTCATAGGAGCAACTCGGAAGATGGCTATCGCGGAAGCGGAGTATGGCGAGAGCACAGTGCTTAACTGGAAGGTGGTTGCTGCGGGAACCGTCTGGAGTGTGGTTACCGTGGGAGGAGGAGTGTAAGGCGAGTTGAGGAATGCTCTACCGAAGGAGGGTTGCCACGGGAACGACTAGGTGTGACTACTGTTGAAGCAGGAGGGAGAGTAATGCATCGAAATTTCTCGCTGAGTATTTTGTTATACAGTGGTAACGTTGCTTTGATCATCTTCCCACTGAAATTACTAAAAGCACGCTCAAATATCGGCTCTTCTTAAGCGATGCAAACCGAAAGCTTCTTTCAATTACGCGGAGTTTGAGTTGAAGGAAGCCTAGTAGGAACGCAGGGATGGGGGGCGGGGGGGGGCGGAATGGAACGAGCCACCTGCCGCCCCTGAACGTGAACGGGCGCTAAACAATTTTGCTTGCGAACGTCCTGTAAACACTGGGGTTAAGTGATAGGTGCGCAATGGCGTGTGATACCCTCCTGCCTCTGCTTGGTGCGCTCGGCCACCCTTTCCTTGAGCCAGCCAAACTTAAGTCAGCCAAGAAACACGTGGATATGATGTCACGGCATTTTTGTAGCTTTTTTATCGAGCAATTGTTTAGTTCGCCTCACCCTTCAAAGACGCTCTGCGCCGCACCATAAACAGCCATGTTTAGAACGTGTCGCCTCCTATGCAAGCAGCCCGACCACTCTACATCTACCTTGTCTGCGAGCTCCGATCTATAGGAAGAAACAGGTACAGTTGCGCTGACTGTTTTCAAGCAATTGGATGGGCATTGTTGCTGTTGAAGAGAATAAAATTGAAAGTGAACTGGATATAGAGGTGGCGCTGTGACCCTTAAAAGAGTATAGACAACTAATTTTAGTTCCGCGCTTTCCTCTTATAATTTCTTATAATTTACAACTGAATTTCTTCTGTCATGTTTTCGTTCCGTTTTCATCAACCAAACAATGACTGTGACATGCAGTTAAACTTTACAGGATGCGAAGCGCGAGAAACAATATAAACGGTGACAGGCACGTACCGTAGGGGGGACCCGGGCCCGAAATTTAGGTCCGAAAGCACTCTTTCAGTAGACCTATAAAATTCTAGGCCGCCATCACTTAACCGAGTGTCCGAAACTACAAACTCGGGCTACCAACTTTGAAATGGCAATCGAAGTCACCGGGAACCGGATTTGGCGGATGTGTGTCTGAAGCCTCCCGGCAGGAATTGGCCGGGGCTGGCAACTCGAGCTACCAACACTAAGATGGGAATCGAATCCACCAGCACCCGAGTCAGAGGCGCTGCTCCTATAGGCCATGCAGGAATGTCCATGCGGCTTGGTTATAAAGCTGGGCTTGATATCTGTATCGCTCCTGCCAACTTGGACAGCGTAAATCACGGTCCTCCTCATAAACATGCCTCTGGTAGGTGGTAGTTGGCTGGTGAGTCGTGACATGGCCCGGCAGGCCATGGGATTAGTCAAAACCGACTTGGCCCACCTTGGAAATTTTGGTGGCTCACCCCCAAAATAAGGCCTGAAAATCCGTAAATGTTGATGGACAGTCAAGATTTCGAGCGTTCCCACAATACCGCGTTTTTGGCGGAGTCAAATCGTCTCTCTTTTTTTTCAGATTCCCGCTAAACTCGCACGGATTTCTAAAGTACCGCCATATTAATTCCGCACAATTCACTGGTATTCGCCAAGGCTTGGAAGCGATCGATAATCGGGCCGCTTGCTCCCAGAAAATAGCAGTGTTGATGATGATACTAAATTAACTGACTTCGAACTTTTGGGGTTGAATAACAACGGATAAATCGCACGTGGACAAAACTGAAGAACAGTCACATATTCAACAGAAAAGATTACACACGTCTTCTTTCGACGACTTTTCGTTGCGCTCTGGCCGATCAGGAGGAAGTTGGAAGCTCCGTGTTCCACCCGCTCTTGGTGGAGGGGGCTGGAACGCCACGGGGCGGTCTCTATGTTTAGTGAGGCATTGTCTCAAATAGTCGCCGCACTAGAAGAGGAGTCTCCCACGACCAACAAGCGCTTCCACCGCGTCAGCCCTCCACCATCGAGTATGCTCGTTAAACTTCCTCATTTGTCTAACTGTATATGACACTTTCTTAAGCATAACGTATCACTTGTCCAAGTATTTGCAGAGCACGTCGGTTGACATGAACGTCGCGTTAGACTACGTATACCTCGTTGTTTGCAGGCTGGAAAGAATGGCTGCTAATTCTGAGAAGGAGTGTCACAAAATATTCTCTGTAGGTCAAAAGACAGCTGCTGATTTTGGCGTAAGCTCTGAAATGCCGCCAGTGGTTGGCAATCAGAAGTATCCGGCTAATTACTCATCGGTTTTCAAATGGGCAATACTATATGCGAGTGACGTTTAGTCCTGACATGGACGATCTCAGAGCTTCTCTTGAGTGCTTCTTTGGAAACCACACGGCAACTTTATGTAGTATGCAGTTTGTACTGCCACCGCACGTCTCTAAAATGAACTTTGATTCCGTGATCCCGGCTTTTGAATTTTACTTACAGGACATGCAGACAACTCACATCCCTGCGGTGAGGGGAAAGTTGCAGATGTGGAAAGCAATATGTGAAGCAACCGGAGTATAGAGCAGACACCGCGCTACGCCACTGACGCGTTAATGAACGGCGACAAGGTCCTATTTCCAAATGTTCATACACTCCTATCGATTCTAGCAAGCTGCCAGTGATTACCGCCGCTGCAGAACGCAGTTTCTCTACATTGAAGAGGGTTAAACATACCTTCGGAACCGAACAGATGAAGTGCGCCTTAACGGTTTAGCACTGATATCCAATCATCGGGCTGCAGTTAGCGTTGACAAACTATTTCTGCATTAATATTGAAACCAAGGTGACTTGGGATCACGGCATGAGAAAAATGATATTGCAATCCAAACAAAACCTGCCGCGGTGGCTCAGTGGTTACGGCGCTCGGCTACTGATCCGGAGTTCCCGGGTTCGAACCCGACCGCGGCGGCTGCGTTTTTATGGAGTAAAAACGCCAAGGCGCCCGTGTGCTGTGCGATGTCAGTGCACGTTAAAGATCCCCAGGTGGTCGAAATTATTCCGGAGCCCTCCACTTCGGCACCTCTTCTTCCTTTCTTCTTTCACTCCCTCCTTTATCCCTTCTCTTACGGCGCGGTTCAGGTGTCCAACGATATATGAGACAGATACTGCGCCATTTCCTTTCCCCCCAAAACCAATTATTAATCCAAACTGAAAGTAGAATTCGCTGGAGAAAAAAAATTAGCGGTGGTTTAGCCAGAGGGTGGCGGTGCCGCCACCGCCACGGTGCCGCCACGCTGAAGGCTCGAAATGCTACCGTAATGTAGCTATCGCTACAAAAGAACACCGTCATATATAGCACTTTTTTAGTGATTTATATTTTACCACTCATATTATGATGTGGTAGTTGTGATGTTAATGCTTATTTGCAGCAGAGCGTATATCGTTAAGGTGTCTCTTCTGTGCAATGCTGCGTGTTGTTTTCGTCGTTTAAAATGTAAGCTGTGTGTTTAGTTTTCACTCTGCGTATATGCTTTGTAGCAGCGGCTTCGGTGTAACTAGCATTGGTAGTAAAGAAGGGGCATACAATGCCACACTGAAATGATGTTATGTTCCTTGTTTCTTTCCTTTACCATTATAAGTTTAATGAAACCATATTAAATAATTTAGTGACCATTATGTGTGAAATTTAATAGGCAGGTCTCTGTTTTATAGTTGACGTTTTCGTATTTACTTGAGCGCTTTCTTCATCAGACTGTATTTACGACCATGTTTTATTAAACGGTAGCCGATTGCGAAAATTCGTCTGTGTAATTGATTATTGTGAGGTGCGTACCTCACATGCGCTCCAGACAAACTTTATTTATGGACGCTTGCATTAGCAAAAATCCTTTTGTCCCTGAGTATAAAAAAGGAAAATTTTGTTCGGTTGCCCCCCCCCCCCCCCCCCCTCCCGAGAGAAAAAAATCCTGGCTACGTGCCTGAGCGCCGGTAAGTAGCTATAATTCCCTACAACACTTAAGCCAGCCTGCCTAAAAGCCGCAATGACTACAATCGATATATCATCACTTACAGTGGTGCTTTTTCGTGCTTCATGTGAGTTAAATATAAACTACAAGCCACATTCATCTTTCGTTTGATGAAATCGAAACAGCGTAAGGAAGGAATTTAGTTTTAAATTATTCAGTGTCGGTAGGCGAATAGCACGCGGTAATGTAAATCTATTATCTCTAAATTATAATTTGCAAAAAAAAACAGGTAAGCAAAAATTTGTTGCCTATAGATATTTAATAGATCACAATGTCATAGCGTCGCACTGGATGGGCCTTCCGGCGTGTGGCTTTCTGTTCTTTAAAAAGAGACTCTTTGTGTCTGACTTATTTACGACGTTGACAAGAAGGGCGCCTAATATGTTTCAACTTCCGTCTACGGATTTTGCCTGCGCAGCGAATCGTGGAGGTTAATCAACATGCATGTTTTAAATAATCGGGTGCGGCAAGCAGTTACCTTTCGCCATATTGCAACAACTCTTATAGACTCTCAAAGATATGTGGTTCTCATGAACGACTCTAACATTGTGTGCGCGACCCACGATGCGGCGCCAGGCCTCGAGAAAACGCCCAAAAGAGCCCTGGGATTTTACATGCGATCGTTGGAGACGGAGGCTTAATTGATGTCGAATTTTCATCCACCTTCAGATATATTAGAGGAGCCTCACATTAAGGTCAAGGTCGTGTTTACGTTTCTGCATATCTCCTTAAAATGCGCATTTCTTGCGACGTCATGCCTGTTTCTTTCTCTGATCATGCCATGGTCATTGCGCAGATTGGAGAATGGGGCCATTCCAAGTGCCACCCGCGGGGGACACTGTGGAAGCTTAGTTCATCGTTGCTAAACGAAGAGGACTTTAATCAGCGATCAAGCATAGCTCTGGAACCTTGCTTGCCTATAAGAGCCAAAATGTTTGGAGCTTGGGGGTTGTTTAAGCAAGAACCTGGTGGCATTGCCATCGAGATCGGCTCCACGATGTCTTATTTTAAGCACGCTCAGGAGAAACGGATCTTTCAGAGCATTTACAATTTGCACGATCTTGAATGCCAGGTTTCAGTATTGTACAAAGAGGAAATTGAAACTGTAAAGCGTCACCTTGAAAAGTTAGATGCAGAACACTTTACGGCTGCTCATGTACGATCCCGCAACAATCCTGCTTGGCACTCACCATCGTCATCAGCCTGACCACGCCCAGTGCAGGGCAAAGGCCTCTCCCATGTCTCTCCGGTTAACCCTGTCATTTGTCATTTGCGGCCCCCGTATCCCCGCAAACTCCTTATTCTCATCCGCCCACCTAACGTTCTGCCGTCCCCTGCTACGCTTCGTCACGCTTAAGGACCAGCGGTTATCTTGCCTTCACATTACATTCAATGCCAAAGCCGATTTCTTCCTGTTGATTTTGACTAGGGTGTCATTAATACGCGTTTGTTCCCTCACCCACTCTGCCCTCTTCCGCTGGTTTGTACTTAAAGGAGCTAACTAGAAAGGCCTTGATTGAGCAGCGTCGCTACATAAGTGCAAAGCGAGTATCTCAGCTCTACTGTATTTGCACCGTGGTCACAAGTACAGGTGAAATAGACGCCGAATATGAAAAACACTGACCACTCTTTTTGCTACCACTTCAATCAATCGTTTTTATGACCTTATTCATCTTTCTGACGTTTGCTGCAGCTGATAGGTGGTGTAACGGTGAGCCTACATATTATGTGTTTCTGTCAATAAAAATCAGTTGTCAGTAGCGCGTTGTCTTGTCCTGATTTCTTGTGAATGTGTCTTATTTTTTACGCTAACGTTGTACATAGAACTATGCACCAACTAGTCCAGCAACAAGTGTTACTTGAGTAATATTGAATGGTTAACTTTTTACTATTACTGTTTGGCTGCTTAATTATTGAGAGGCGTGTAGCCCAGCGTAAGTAATATGCATATCAGTTTTTAGAATTTCGAAAACGCGCTTACCATCGCCCCTGTGGTCCAACAAATTTTGGCTATTTCGACGAGTTACGTGCACTGGAGAAGTAGCTTTTATCTTGTGTCATGCCCACTATCCACGTCTAAATATATATATTTTTTAAGCGTTCACATTCGAAGCGTCAGTGCAAGCGGATATGGCGATCGCCCTCTGTCAGTAACCAGAGGCGAGTGGAAATCTGCCCACCCGGCTACGAATGAACTTAGTATGCCACCCATAAGAACTAGATATACTACCTCGGATATAACGGACCTTAGTATGCGCCTTTGGATACAATGAACTTCAGTGTATTAACCTCGGATATACTGCACATAAGAACGCCTCGTCGGTTGCAACGAATTTACATGTTTTAACCTGGGATGTAACAGGACTGTGGCATGCTAACCTTGCATATAACGAACTTTCGCGTGTTCCCTCCGATATAACGAACCTAGGTGCGAAATCTTGGACATAACGATGTTTCGATTCTGGACCTCTCATATAACAAGCCTAGTTACCACCTCGAACATCATCATCATCATCAGCCTCACTACGCCCACTGCATGTCTCTCCAATTAACCCTGTCATTTGCCAGCTGCGGCCACCCTATCCCTGTGAACTTCTTAATCTCATCCGCCCACCTCAGCTTCTGCCGCCCCTGCTACGTATGCCTTCTCTTGGAATCCAATCCGTCACCCTTAAGGACCAGCAGTTATCTCGCCTTCTCATTACGTGTCCTGAGTTTGAGCAGGAAGTGGTTTCCGAATTGAAACGAAGCAGTGGCGGGTCAGGAATATAAGAACCAGCCGGACAAACTTGCCGGAAAAGACAGGCTGAGGTATGCCTAACACCACATGGGATTTGCAAACTAAGGTTCCCATTTCTAATCATGCTAAGAGGCTCCACTCGTTCAATAAATTTGTGCGCAATTGTGGGCGACATCGCTGATACACCCACCTTTGATTTCCGGTAGATGGCATCTTAGGTGCGTATTAGTGGATAAGCACTAATCGGATGGGTACCAACCCTGAGCAAAATCATTCCTAGTCTGTTCGCAGCTGTCCTAGCGCGAAGAGCACACAAGCTGTGCACTATAGAGCAAAGGCTGTGATCAACAGCAGTCACATAGGCACACGCCAGGCCAACATGATAATCCTGCATGCTTATAAGGCGCGCATTGTTTTCCTTTTATTTGCTCTGCTGCGCCGCACCGCAGTCAAGTGTTATAGTGGATAAACATTCAAGTTGCCTTCACGAGGTAGAAGTTGACAACTAAACCTTGAAAGCAATTAGCTGTTGCGTACCAGCATCCACTGTGAGCATCACATATATGAGGATTATGCCCCACCCCTAATGTAATAATTTCACCCCGCTATAAATAGGCGTCATTTCAACAAAATCATTGTGAGCAATAAAAAATGCATTTGCACCACAGCTGCATCACACTTACGGGACTGTTATGATGCAAAGACAGTATCCAGCACGGGTCATGGGCTGAAATAGCCCGCATCATTGATTTAAGATTGCCAAATTCTATCAATGCAAAAAGCGCTAAATATTGTGAGTAACAAAGTGCTACATAATTGGAACTTATGCAGCGGTTGTAAACTGGTAAAGAACTCGCACCTGCTGGTAAACTGAGCATAAAGTTGCATTTCATAAACACATTAAGAAGCGAAATTAATACGTACGTGTGTTGTGCTGCTCCTGAAGAATGGACAAAATAAATAAACCAGCTTCAGTGCAGGGCATCGTCTCTACTCGTCACTCTGCTTAGGCCTCTCCTCTTTGACGCAAAATGTGCTTGAGCTGCTGAAAGTCGTAATTGCCAGTTGCGCATTCCATGGAAGACAGAGCTACCCTCGACGGTTCCAACATTGCAATATACAGCGCGATTTTTTTTGCACTTATGGATTTTTCTTTTAAAATCTGTGATAGATACGTCGGTAAGGTCCGTAGAAATGGATTGTATAGCAAGGCGTACATTGCGCACTTAATAGAACTCAATTATTAGGCGATTAATTACCTCAAATTAATCAACAACTTTTTATTTTCGATGGCAGGGATGCATTTTGAAATTGAAGGCCTTAAGCATGGAATGTTAGCTCAGTTTTTAAAATCTGTTAATCGGCAATGCCTTTCGAAATATCGAACGTCAACATAACACACTTGAAAGTTCGTTGAGTTAGTTTTCCCCCAGTGATTAATTATAAAATGGCTACGATGTGCATAGTATCATCGTGGAAATCAAGTGATTTGTTCGACGTCATCAAAAAAAAGAAACCGTCGTGGTCTGTATTTCATTCATTACAAATGCAAACTACGGCATTTTATAAATATGTCTTTCGGGACAGCTAACAAAAGAAGCTTTCAAATTCTTATATTTGACATTCAATGTTTGGAACCACATTGCCGATAAAAAAAATTAGAAACAGGGATCCCCTGCGATGCTCAAAGCCTTTAATTTGGCGTTTATATATTCATATGTAAAATCACAACTAAAAACGTCGAGCGCCACTTTTTAATCATAAAATGCCTAATTAGTGATCACAATTTGGTTCAAAATCTCCGCCTTACTGTACAAACGTATCTGTGACAGTTTTTATAGATCAATAAGAAAAAGTTGAATTAAAACCGCTCTCCATATCTCTTTTTTGCTGTGACAGCTCATATACGATAGTCTTGCTACACCACCCTGAACAGGAGTAGCGACGGTTTCGTACATGAGTTCACGCAAACACTCTTACAAAAACACAGAAAAAGTACTGGGGACGAAATAAAAAGAAATAAAAATCAATTAGTCCAACCCGCACCGCCTGTGGCACACTGGCTTACACAAGAATACCCGCAGACACGGAAGAAGGTATTCAAGATCCGTAAATTACCGCTTTCTGTGAACTCTCCTAATAACACTTACTGCTATTCTTAGAGCAATTATTCCGGAGCCCTCCAATACGCTACCTCTTCCTTCTTTTCGTCTTCCACTCCCTCCTTTATCCCTTTTCTTACGGCGCGGTTCAGGCGTCCGCCGATATGTGAGACAGATACTGCGCCATTTCCTTGCCCCGAAAACCAATTTGCATTTTCATTTTTTTTTCTTAGAGCCTATGCGCAATAGAGGCCCATTTCCTGGTATCCAGACAGCGTGTTGCCTACATTGGCGTTGAAGTCGCCCACTGGTAGAGCGCACTATGATTTTAGTTCGCTCATTGCCGATTGCATGTCTTCATAGTAGCATTCGATGATCTGGTTATGATGGCTTCAGATCTAGTCATGATGGCTTCAAACCTTCAGTGTGTACCTCTTATTAAGCTTAATTACGTTAACTGCCACCCTTCGCTAAAAAATTGCAGGGGACAGCTTGTTAGGCTCCACTTTAAGGGTATGGCGCGATAACGTAATGGGTTAATTTCCATATAAGCAGAAGTTCGTTTGCTACTTTACATTCATAGATCCCCTGGAGTCCTCACACCGTTCATGCCCCTCCTCATGTGCCTTCTCATATCCTTCCTGGTCAAGCGATGCGCAACTGCCCGGCAGTGAAACATGCTGGCTCCGGTGGGGCTTATGAAACCCAGGTTGTTATTCCCGAGCATCCTCCCGCGCCAAATCATTAATTTATTGCCGTCAGCCACACCTTGCAGTTTTCTGGCTATCTGCTCGGCCGGTTGGGATGACGCCGCAAGGTAACGTGGCCTAGGTGGCCCACCTGCCTCCTAGGTTGCTCTCTGGGCACCTCCTGCCCGATTCGTGCTAGTGATTTTTCGCTCACAACGCCAACGCCGGATTTTCTGGGCAACGGGGCATTTAACGCTGCCGCGTTAATGCCCTGTGATTCCTCTATGTTCCCAGCTGTATCATGACTAATGAGGAATCGCACACGTGGTTCTCGTCTCCCAGAGCACGTGCCCTCGTTTCAGCACAGAGCCATAGTTCCTCGAACAGCACTACTAGACTACCATAATTGGTTATGCTTCTAGTGATGAACGTTGCCAGGTTCAGATTCCAATGGCGGCCTGACAGAAGCAAGAGATTCTTAGCACCCTCCGCTGCGTCACAGGTCTGACCACCGCCTAGGTCAGTTTCTCCGCAGCCGCTAGGGACTGCGCGCTGAGGGTTAATTGATTTGTTCATAGAAGCTGGTGGCCAAGTACTGCACCCGAGCGGCCAAATCCTGTTCTGGAGAGAGAGTACGTTGTCGGTTGCGGTCACCTAAATCACGCCGCACCCCAGGCCTGCATATGCAATTCCCTCGACACGCGGTTTTTTTTTTTATTCAGTGGAGACTTGCTCAATATGGAGAGAAACGAGCATGCTCTTAAGAACAAAGGTAACCTGAATGCAGTGAAGAGGAAACTAGGCGTAGTCAAAATCATATCTATGATTTCAGTTATTAAGAGGGCACTGTCAGCGATATGGATAAGATAGTTAAAGAAGCCGAAGAGTTCGACACAAATCAGCATAGTAGCTAATTTAATCAGGATGATAAGGAGAAAGCCAGTTGCGGATAGCAATGGGACAACAGGGTAGTAAACAAGGAGGAAATAGAGAAAGCCTACGACCGCCGACGACCGCTAAATGAACTATAATAAAATTTTTCTGTCATGCTGTTTCGGTTTCAACAGCTGAACGGTGGCTGTGACGTCAAAGTGTTTTTATATGTCGCGTGAGGCATGCAAAAACTGCGATTATTCGCCGTTTCATCAGTTAAATTCACTCAAGTGCTGAAGCCAGCCTTCCTCAAGAGCCAGAATGACAGCGAATGCAAAAGCAATTATTATGTCGAGATTTCTACATGCCTCACTTGACCTATAACCACACTTCGACGTCACAGTCCACATTCGGCTATTGAAACCGAAACCGAAACAGTTCGAGAAAGAGATTTGTTTATAAATTATTTAGCGGTCGCGGGAGAATACAACGTGGTAATCCGTGTATAATAATGCCTTACACACCATTACAAGGAAGAAAGCACGCACCCAAAACTTTGGTGTCCATACTCCTTTAATGCAAATTGGAAAACTAATTTCTTTTTTATTTGAGAAGTGAGCCATGAGGCATAAGATGAGAAAGGGGGAAGGAATGCTGGAGATAGAAAGTTAAAAGAAGGAGCCTTTCTGAAACGCACGCGGCATGAGGATATTCGGAGGCCATTTGTTCGGCTGCTATAAAGCGACGTGCTGTCTGTCCCTTGAGTGTGACATATCGCCACCTATTTAAAATGTTAGCTTTATTACTTCCCGTCAATAACCACAACAAGCAAAAACAATGGCACCCAGGCGTGGTGCCGCTCTTCGCACTTCGCACACACGCGTTCCATCGCACATGCCCGCGAAAATCGACGCGCGTTAATAGTGCTCAGCTGGCTTTCTTCCGGTGTCAACCTCGGAGCCATAGAGACGAGCAGCACAGCTCGCCAATCCCATGTCTCTTGTGCGCGCACACTGGTCGATCACCATAGACGAGGAGGAAATGCGCTCAAAAACAAAAATAACAAAAAAGACGAAGCCGCTGCCACGCATTTGCTGCGCAGCGTGGGAGTCAAACGTCCGCGGCGAGGGGATTCAGCACATGTTACCGCGTTACGATCCTCTTCAGATGAATGAGTGTAACTTCGTAAAAGAAGGGATCGAATTGAATCAATTTGACTCCACATTCCGACTTTTTTTTTTCTTTAGATTGTATGCTTTATATAATTTTAATGGCTCTTTCAACTTTATTTAAAAAGAGCGCCTGGTGACTGACTACAATCATATGTCTCCGTTTATGTGATGGGCACATAGAACAGACAGCATTTTACTGTTGCTGTCAATTCCTTATTTCAGGTGTACCTACTGAATCTAAATGTATTTATGAAGTAAATTTGGAAGAAAAATTTTGCTTCATCAAGATGACAATAGTCAAGGTGACATGCGAATCCCGGCAATGTTCTTGGTCACGAAGACGGCAGGGGAAATAAAGGGTTATTCAGATTACTTGTGCAATGCTGTAAATAAAGACCATGCACTCATCTGAAGTCTTGACTGCAAAGTCTCGTCTTGAAGGCAGTAGACTTGGCCATTGCAGCATACTAAATTTTAAATGTGCGTGTTTTATATAATTAACAAAGATAAATTACGTACTTTCTATCGTACACTTCAGCGCGAAATGTACAATAAATATTGTACAGCTTGTTGAGAAATATTCAATTTCGTTGTTTTGTTCAAAGCAACTTTAGAGTGGCACTTTTTGGAGTATCAAAATGAAACCTGGAAGATTAGTAAGTTGTCAAGTTACTATGCGCTTCCGCAGTGGGACGTTATCCTCCTGACGCACCCTCAGGAATTGAATATCGGTATTTGGTTTCTGGGGGAAGGAAATCGCGCATTATGTCACGCATATCGGCGGAAACCTGAACCACGCCGTAAGGAAGGGCATAAAGGAGTGACTAAAAGAAGAATGAAAGAAAGAGGTGCCGTGGTGGAGACTCAGGAATAATTTCGACCACCTGGGGATCTTTAACGTGCACTGACAGCGCACAGCACAGGGACGCCTTAGCGTTTCTCCTCCATCTCGAAACGCGGCCGCCGCGGTTGAGTTCGGGCCCGGGTACCCTCATGGAAGGAAGCAAGTTGCAAAAAGACGCAATGTAACAACATGTCACTGGTCGCAACCATGGCTCCGCGATAAGTGTGTGTGGGTGTTTCGCGTTGTTAGAATCATGATGATGCAGCAGGAGCGCTCCAAAGCAGTCGACATTTTGTGGCATAGTATAGACAATTTCTTCCAGTACAATTGCGTCAGGCATGTGCCCCAGCGCCACAGCTCGAGGAAAACGAAGTGCCGGCGCTGATCGCGTGGCCATGGCTGTGGCCGGTGGTCTAAGAATTCCTTGCGGTTTTGTATAATCGAGTTTCTTCATAGAAGGGCGTTTGAAGGGGCCAACATTACGACGCATGAACGCATAGTCTCTCTACAACTTTCAGATTTCCTGGAATATTTATTTATTTATTTATTTATTTA